>QQSS02103302.1:0-40005 GCA_003687565.2 Craspedacusta sowerbii
CAACCCCAACCCCACCCCCACCCCCAACCCCAACCCCAACCCCAACCCCAACCCCAACCCCAACCCCGAAGGCTGAACAAAATGTTTTTAAAAAAAAGGCAAGTTTATGTTTGGAAGAAATATTGCTCGATTTTAGTTCATAAGCTGAGCTTAACCAGCTAGCATAACCAATAATAAATCAATTTTCCTACTTTAAAGAAATACAGCTTTTTAATTATGTTGCTCGATCAGATTTAATGACAATTTTGGTATGATAAAAAGAGGGTATAACTTTCCATAATCTTTAGTGCATGGATTAAGTATGTGAATTATACAAAGCTTAGTTGAATGAGGCAGAGGCAAAATTTTGTTTGACTTGATCAAAAATAGAAATACAGGCCGTTTGAATCGGCCTCGATTAAACTAGAGTAATTCCTTTAGCATAAGTAAACTTTATCAGTAATTTTAATAGCAGAAGCCCCTCGCAAAATAGTAATATGCATATTGATTACAGGTGCGACATCTAAGTAAATTTATCCTTATTCATAGCCGATCGTATATATTTAGAGCCTGAGTACTTTTATTATTTCACAGAATGAGAGTTGACAGAGTAAGATTTTGAATTAGAGAAAGGGAACGGGATTGAAAAGTTGTGGAGTAGGTTAAAATTTTAAGAAACAGGACAATAAAGCTCGCAGGAAAATCAAATTTGCGCTAGTCAGATGATTTAATAATTTGTAATGTTGGCAATAAGTCTGCCTAGCCCTCAACTGACTGGGATCAAGTTAATTCATAAATGACTTAAAGACCGTCTCTCCTGAATTCCATGTAGTAAAATGGGTTAGCTGTACGTTAAGTATGGGATCAGAGGAGGAGGGTCACTGGCCTTCATTTAGTCGCCGTGAGTTCCTGCTCGCCAAATTGAGACTGCCCTGTAAAAAATGATACACTTGATTTCTAAAGATATATAACAAAAATGATGTGTGGTGGCCATAACGATGCTCCTCTCGACCAGGATAACATCGACTTCTTCTTCGAAAACCTGGATAAGATCAACACCAAATTGACCCTCACTTCCGCCAAGGAGGGCTGGAAACTATAATCCCTAAAGATCCAAGTGGTCGCTGGGACTAACTTCAGCTATATTGCCGAGCACGGTGGGAAGAAATACCACATAAAAATGTTCAGACCACTGCCTCATACTGGGTTGCCAGTAGAGGTAACTCATGCTCATGAGTAGGACGGACACCATCATGATTGATTGATAACAAATTTATCAATGATTTAAACTAATTAGGAATATCGAGTGACTTTTAGATTGTAAGGAAGGTAGCTTTCTAGGGATTTCTGTTATTCAAAAGATAATCATTTAGTCAATTCTGATAAGGGCTGGATATCAGGTGCATCTCTCCATCATTGAACTTCTTCTGGGTTAATTTCTAAAATACCTGCTTCAGAGTTATTATTCCCACCACCTTATCTTCTCTTTTCACAAACAACAGCTTAGTTCGGTTCTATTTAAAGATCCGCAATATATTCAACATACACTAGCTCCCCTAAACCTAGCGATAAGACCTTACTCTGCAGCTATTCTTGAGAGTCACAGGCCTGTCCTTGTCTTAGAAGAAGGAAATCAACTACTTGGTGTGGATGTAGCCAGAAGGATTTTCGATAGTGCCTTTGAAGAGGGGGACACATGAAAAGTTGGAGGAGGCCAATTTGTATAAGAGCTAAAGGTTGAGAATGGTATCCTAATTAAAGGCTGTCACATCCTTCAAAGGGATCATGGAGGTCTCGACTTCCATGGACTTCAGAGCAAGCGTGCTGAGCATCATGTCTATTTACTAGTTAGTGTAGCCCAAGGTCTTCTATTTATGCAGCTTTAGAATAGCCTTGAGCTCGTCAGTTTAAAATCTCTTTTTGTCGTGACCTTCTCCGAGCCAGTTATCCAAGAACTTAGCGATCGGGTTCACTATCGGTGATAGCAGCCAGATCATCCAGGTTATTATTGGTGACATCGAGTATGCTATTTGTAGTTGCTGAGGACCTGTACAGAGTGCCTGCGGGATAATTTCGCCAACTATAAGAAGTCCCATGGAGGATAAGATGATGGCTGCAAATTAGCCAGTTATCTTGTTAATTACGATGGGAAGAGCTTCCATCGCGAGAGCATTTGCAATCAAGAGAGTCGAAAGGAGCACATGATGATTATTGATGATCGGCTAGATTTTCCTCACAGCCATCTTTTCCCATTCACTCCCGTTCTTCTTCAACAATTCTAATCCTATGCTGTCGAAGGAGGTGTAGCCAACTGTAAGGCCGGAGCATAGAGCAGCAAGTGCGAGCAAGGCGGCCATGATTGAGAGATAGACCCAGAAATAAATATCAGTGTAATGGTAAATTTACCTCTGCTTGATGGCGTAGACCTGGGCAGTAACAAGGAATATAAAGAATATCCTTGTGAATTTCATTGATAATTAAAGTTGTAATTAAAAGAAATCCTACCATTGTTCTCTGGAGAACTCCTAGTCATAAGTTTCAGCTCCCTAATCTTCAATAGGCTGGAGTTCCAATATCCAGCGTGCCTTAAGATTTGGCTAGTCTCAATAAGTTTTAAATATCATATTATTACATTCATTACCAACATTCTGGCCTATTCAAGTGTATTTAATTCCTAGAGCCAATTGCCATGTTTGGCAGTGGCTTCGACTTAGTTTCAGAGCAAAACCAGCTTCCCTGTTTGAAAGCTTAAATTGTTCTTTTGAGGCTAAAGAAATTGATTATTTATCAATGGGATTGTTATCATTGAGACTCCTGATTGGAACGACGAGTCGGCAGTCCATATAGAATGTAACTGATCATCCGTATTATTTAATTTGGGATGTCTCAAATGGAAATTAATTCCAATTACTCCGCTGAAAATCTCATTAACAGCATCAAATCCACTACCTTCAAGCGGAAGGCAAAAAGTCTAGCCTTCCTCCCTCCTATCAAGCCTTAAAAAATATAAAAAGAAAGTGATATTTTATCATCACTGTTTATCCTGAACAAACTTTTTATTCAGAGGAATCGCTAGGCTACGGGCATCAAGGATTTCAATCCTCGAAAGGGTCTGAAGAAAAGAAGGATTAACTTGTAGGCTTACTTCAAAGGAGGCATCTACAACAGTCTAAAAAACTCCCTCTCCATGTAAGATAAAAATGCTTGAACTTTATTTATTCATACTTAAACACATCTGAAAAATTTGGATTTGTTGCTCATCACCCAATCCTTCAACACGTGGCGCTCACCTTAGCTCTTGAAACGCTCCTTGAACGTGCCTTCGGTTTCCCACACCTGCTCGATATCCTACCACCCTTGCACCTCGTACTCGTTCCCTTACTCCAAATCACTAATCTAAATTTAGAAATTCTGCTTCCTTGGGTGTTAGCCCTCAGTGATATTAGGTTCATCCCTGTGTTCCATCCTTAATCTAATCGGAAGACAGCGTCCTTCCTTATCCTCTACGCCTGTAACAGCAATTCCGTAGTTGACATCTCTTGGGAACACAAAATTGAACTTCGAGCCATTGCCTTTCATGGCCCGGGTATCCCAGATTTGAGAGAACCTGGCCTTGATAAACTCTTCCTCGAAGAAATCCATGTAAGTAAGGATGTCATCATCATCGTACTACTAAGAATGGGCTTAGTAGCCAGTGGCAAGGTAAATATGATCATAGCTTTCGTCACTCATTCCTTGTGCATATCCCACTACTATCACTGGGTTCTAGGCCTCAAGCTGCTTTTTAATCCATTCTAAGTATAGTTTGTACTGTGGGGCGGCCCCACTGTTGTCCCACACTTAAAAGTTCATTCCAAAGTCTTATAGACATTTTTCAGCGTTCTAGCCGAGAAGGACCTAGGATCCAGCCATCTGCCTGGCCTGGTACTGGCTGATGTAGTTGCCATAATAAATTGAGGTGGTCTGAATGGCAGTCTATCCGCAATACCCGTGATGGTTGGGCCACTGAAGCCTGAGAGGGACGTCTAGCAATCTGGAGGGCATAATATCTTGATTATAATACCAGTTAATTGCCTTAATGAAAGAAGCGAGAACAATCGACCCATCGACAAGATTCTCGAACCTCATCAGGAGCCGGGGCCGCAGTTCCGTCTCTAACCATCGCACCATCAATCCCCAGGACCTCAAGAAGGTCTCCTTGGCCTTTATTGATCAAATCAGCAATTTAGCCTACGTCAAAATCACTTCCGTCTAATTTAGAAACAGGCTGTATCGTAAAAGAAAGCCTAAGTAACCTCCTCAGCAGGCACACTGAAAGGACCAACAATCTGGGTCTGCACATCAAGAAGCTGGACATCTTCAACGCGACAGATCGCGTGACACTTTTCCTACAGGACTAGCTAC
Source organism: Craspedacusta sowerbii (assembly GCA_003687565.2). Taxonomy (NCBI): domain Eukaryota; kingdom Metazoa; phylum Cnidaria; class Hydrozoa; order Limnomedusae; family Olindiidae; genus Craspedacusta; species Craspedacusta sowerbii. The sequence goes on from QQSS02103302.1 coordinate 4,384, forward strand.
AAGTGAGGCCCTGTGAGGAGCCTGTAGTGCAGAAAGAACTAAAGACAGAGAGAAAGAAAACTATTGAGATCTCAAGATCACGATTTCGTTAGCGAAAATCCAAATCAGCAATGGGATGGATGCAGCCCAACCTCAAGTTCGCAGTTATGGAGGGCACTCACAAGGTCTACGAGGAGCGCATGGAATCCTACATCTCTTTGCTCAAAATCATGAACTCCATACACTTGAGACAGCTGCCACCCCTGGCACCTGACAACCAGAGCAGATTCAAGGCGTTTGTGGGCAGTGGGAACAACTCGGGGCTGATAAAGCATCTTATCCAGCGAAGATTCTGGTGGTAAGTAGAAAGCAAAATGTAAAAGAATATAAATTTTCTTTGGACTCAGCTCAAAAAAAAATAATACTTCAGACTATAAAGGAAGGCCACACCATCCTTTAACAGAAACAGTTTTATTGGCAACGAGTATTGTGTCCCAAAGAATTAGTCCAAGCTGATGACGATCGATCAGTATCGCCTTTTCATTAAGCAAACCCCATATCCCCAGCACGCCCCCACACCATAAACCAAAGTCCACAATCACTTTCCTTACAACTTCCTAATAGGCAATAAAAAAAATCTTTACTACAATTTGAAAGAGTACCTTGTAAGAAAGAATCGGCCTATCTTCAACTATCTGCCGCTTACTTTCCACGTAAGGAACGGGACGAAGGACTCATAATACCAGGCGTTTCTGACGTAATACTAGACTCACAAAGACCGTTTGTGGATAATAAAGCCAGGAGAAGTGACCAACCAGGGGAATGGAATCAAGGTTGTCAGATAATTAGCCGATATTTAAAAGATTGTGAACTCAAAAGAAAAGCATCGCAACGGGCAGCGCAAGACTCACATCATACAAATCTATTTAGACAGGCCCCTCCTATATCATCATCGCAAGTTCGACTTGCGCCATTATATCCTCTTCACTAGCATACACGGACTCAGGCGCGCCTATTGGCACGAGGAGGGGTACGTGCGCACTGCAAGTCTCAACTTCTCCAGCTCGGACTTCAACCCCTTCATACATCTCACCAACGATGCAGTCCAGAAGCACGGAGAATTTTACAGCAAATTCGAACCTGCCAACAAGCTAAGCTATATGGAGCTTAATAACTACATAAAAGAGCATGGTGGTTAGTTTTCAGGGAAGATTCTACCAAGGATGCGAGCAATCGCCTACGACATCGCCATGAGCTCTCTGAGCAACCTGGATCCGCTCCGCCTTTAGCATAACTTCTAGGTGTTCGGACTTGATTTCATGATCGATCAGGACTTCAAGCCATACCTCATCGAGGTGAATACCAATCCCTGCCTCTAGCTTGTATGTCCCCTGCTCGCTCGCATCATCCCCGCCATGCTAGACCAGGCCCTAAGACTCTCGCTGGACGTGGTGTTCCCCCCGCCTGGGCACTTCCCTAACACGCAGAAGCACTAGGCGCCGAGCTGCGAGCTGAGTCAGCTGCGCTGGTGGCTGCTGTGCGAGGAGGGCGAGGACAGCCGAGTTGCAAGGCGGTAGTAGGAGTAGGAGTAGTAATTTAGTTCCTAATAAGAATCATGAAGGCTTATTGAAATGCGCTTTCACTTTTTGCTTGAACTAGCTGATAGCTCGCTTCACCTCTACGTTCCTGCTCAGAAGTTCCCGCTCCAGCGAACGTCGTTGTAAATCGCTGTTACTGCCGCGGTAATAGCTGCTGGGCTAGAGACCTAGTAGCTGTTAGTTGGCCTTCCTGCGCTGCTAGATTTCCTCCTCACGTTTCTTTTCAGGACTGACTTTCGGCTAGGTAAGTCTAGTTTTCCTTAGCTGATCCATTTGCTAGTTTTATAGCTTGCGTCCGTCCTCGAGCTTGTTGAGCTTTGCTATAAGCCTTGTCTTGCAGTCCTCGTTGGCCTGGGCCTCGAGCTCCTTGAAGAGGGAGAGCAGACGTCTTCCCAGGAACTCCACCACGCTGATCATTGAGAATACCCACTTTCTCATAAAGTTTACTCTTTTAGAGGATTTAAAGCTAGCGTCTCAGTACCTTATCCTAAAGGGCTTAGAAGAACTGCCGGCAGAGGTTGAGCAGCGCGTGGAGAGGAGCCATGTCTTGCGGCAGGGTTACGATGCCCATCTCGAACTAGAGGAAGAGCTTACCAAGTTACTCTGCCATAAACCTGGTGAGTCTATTACTAATAATCTCTTTGGTACTCTTTGCCGGCAGTCTGGATCTTGGAGATGAGTTAATCCTAGATGGTTTTGCGTAGAGACTCCTGCTTGCGGCGATTGAGTAATTTCTTGAGGCATGCTCTGTGAGTCTAAAGGTTGTTGCTCTACAGATAGTCCTTTACAATCGAATGGCTCCAGGCTGTCCTCTATCTCAGAAGGGTTGTCAAGGCCTATATCAAATTTATCATAATATGATCACTGTTGCTTGCACTCCTTGTTCTTGGCGTCGTTGGCATTGTTGTTGTTGTTGCCTTTCTTTTTGGGCTATTTTTCGTGGCTATCGCAGGAGTCGTCGTCATCCTCATTGTCCTACATATCCAGGCCTTATTAGTCTTTTATGTTGAAAAAGTACTATAGAGAGTAGGGCACCACCTCGTCGACAATGCTACCGAAGTAGGCAAATTGCTAATTGAGGGTTTAGCTGTCCTCGGCTTTGGTTTTGCTATTGAATAAATTGAAGAAGGACTAAGCTTACACCGTCTTTGTGACTGTCCTGCTCGCTCCAGTCTTCTTGTTCTTTTGCTTCTTTTTAACCTCTTTGACCTGCAGATTTTTACCTTATTTCCACAGGATTTAGCAGCCCTGGCAAGATATCGGCTCGTCCTTCTCCACTTCGAAACGCTTGGTCAGCACGGAATTGCTCATATACTAGTTTTCCTCAAAGTGGAAGCGCACTGTGAAGTTATCAGTATCGGGCTAATCCACAATGTCGATGTCATAAATCTTTTCCAGGAGGGGCTAATCCAGAGGCTTGATCTCCATGGAGGCCTCAATGTTATTTTTGAGGGCTGTATACCAGAACTTGTTGAGTCTTTTGGCTTTAACATTATCCTTGTAGGTTTTTAGCTCATCCTCGGTGAGATAATCCGCAACATCCTTCAGCTATTCCTAGCTTGGAGATCGTTCTCCTTTGATCAGCTAGCTCTGTTTCACAGCCAAAGGCACGTCCTTTACCAAAAACTCTTTTTCAACAACTTTCTAAGCGAGCCTCTGCTCCTCCCAGAGTTTGATAAGCTGCTCGTAGTGGAAGAGAATAGCGTTGGCCCTGATTTTTTAGCCGAGAGGGAGGTCCTTGATGAGGCCCTGCATCTTCTTGAAAGTCTCTGGTGAATTCATAAATTTATCAAAGAATCACCACTCTGCTTGGATTGATTTGAGATTTCATTAAACTCTCGTATACCTACTTATTCATCCTCGGAGGACCGCAGATTATCACCCTCTTTAAGTCACCAAGGTTGCGCACATATCCACAGAATTTCTAACGAAACTACTCGCTCGACATCCCGTCTCCCCGCACAAGCCGCACGTTATCCAGCTCGCGGACGGCCTCAACCAGTCTGGGGAAGTAATTCTCATCTCTAGCGAACTTCAAATAGATAATGAAGCTAAAGGCCATGAGCTCTGGTTTCTTCGTTAAGAGCATGTAGAAGAGGTCTATAAATGGGAAAAATCCAGTGCCCCCCGCTATGATACCCACAGTCCCGGCGTCCTTGCCCAGGCCCAGCCCCAGTCCCCGAGGCCCCTCGACCTGGAAGGCGCCGCCCTTCTATGCAGCCACGAGACGGGGTGTGAGCTTTCCTTAGGGGTAGACCTTGAAGAGGAAGACAGGATTGGGCAGGTTGAGCGAGAAGCCCTTCAGCTAATCCTTAAGCAGGTGCTGAATGTCATAGTAATGCTGGGGATGGAAAGATTTGATCTGTGTGTAGAGACGCTTGGTGGTGCTGTTCTAATAGATGCAATAGTATTTACCCAGATCCTGAATTGACTGGAGAGGACACCAGTGCTAGCCTGAGAACTGCACCAAGTAAGTCCTCTTACTGATCTGGATTCGCTAGCAAAGGAAGAAGGTCGAGTTTAAGTATTCGCTCTGCTTTAGAGAAAAGGAGGGCTCCACATTCAGGAGTTTGATGGCATTCTCAGAGTGTTGATGAATTGCACCTTAGTGCTAATCATGAGGAGGATACATCCCATATAAAAAGCGATCTATCTCCTTGCCCCTCATAGCATTGATAAGCGAGTTTCCGCCCGGGTGCTTGAAATTAAGCTATTTCCCCACGTAATACGCCTTATCTTCAAAAATTATGTAGTCGTTGTCCACACATTCACTCGTGTCCAGTCTGTATGACTCAAACTATCTTGATTATTATTTGAAATGCATGTAGAGCCAGGCAGCTGCTGCACCTGCAGCCAACATGCAGCTAAGGAACACCAGGCTGCCATTCCCCCAGAAAATCCAGGAGAAGATGACTTGACCTGCTGCAGCTGCAGTTAGAGAATGTCCTAAGATGCGATGGAGTCGATTGACTAAAAGTCGTAGCTGGGAGTTGATGACTAAACCGACCAAGTAGAGCTTGAGATAGCCCACCACAAGAATTCCCACAGCTGTATAAAATATTATTTATCCTGACTACTAATGAACATCCCAGAACCAATCGTTGCCTTAGGGCTTCCCTTTGTTGTTGCTTTTGTAGAGGATCGAGATTCCCGTGAACACTACTAAGGCCAGCGAGGCCCCACTGTGCAAGTATTGCATTTTTGTGTGGTGCTTGAAGTGCCTGATTGCGAACTGGGATAATAGGGCGAGTCCAACCCAGGTAAGGGTCATGAATAGCCCGTGAATGAATGCTGGAGTCTAAAAGTCCTTTGCGACTAACTAGATTTCCTGGCCGAACGCCAGCTTCACCTAAAACTAGTAGACATAGGTGTGCTATTCCAAAGTTTTAGAGCGAGAGCCTGCTACCGTCCACTTGTAGTTCTGTTCTTTCACTCCAATGTCTGCTGTAGGCACTTCCCACTTCGCCACCATGCACTCTTACCTCCACTCCCACCCCAGCAAGCGCCAATCCAAACCTATCGGCTGTACTGAACTTTAGCTTTTGAGGTGGTAGGGAGTTAGCCTGACAGAATTGCTCGAATCCATTTAAAATACTGCCGCCTTTGTGTTTTTCATGTTGTGGCCGAAATTAAATCCGATCCAGGAGGGAGACTGGCAACTATAGAGCTTGAGGAGGAGTGAGTCGAGAGTCAAGAAGCCCTGGATTTGAATGTGGGAGCGAATGGAGTGATTGCGACCTAGGTCAGCCAGGTCGGCACCAACCAAAACTAAAATCTGATACAACATATAGGATAATTCATTGAACTTTTGATTTTTTTCTCAAGGGAGCTTAGACTTATTTGTAAAGCTGCCGGATCGCCTCCTACCCCTTCTCCTGAGCTTAAAGGTCTCGTCCAACTGCGCCCTCCCCTAACTTTGTCAGTCGCGGCATCTATGCCTAAACTTACTCCTCGAACAGCTTGCGAAGTCGACTGCTAAGCTTTCGAATCGATTTGTTGAAAAGAGCTAGGCAGTGGCTCACTTCAGCGCCAACTAAAGGGGCGATTTACTACACCTTTCGACATTGCAATCCCATTCCAACAAGAATTTGGGCCTGAGTATAGGAGAGTCTGATGTCGAGGTGGCCGTTGAAATAAAGGAAAGCGAGTCTGGGGAGCAAGTCCGTGATGAGATGGAAATCGATCAAATTTTTTGCGTAGGACTACAATCTCTTGACATCAGTGAAACTGATGAAGAGCTAGAACTGGCGACTCTTCAATCCTGCCTCCTTGATCTATTCAGTGTCCGTTGTCAGCTGAGGCTTCAGCACGCTTATCACCAGATTAAGGTCCATGTCCCTGAACTCATATGAAAGTAGCGAGGTGAACCTTCGTCTGAATTACTTCACGTACACTGAGACTTCGATCACACCTTCTGACTGGAGTGGGAGGAGCATAATGGAGCTGTGCTACCCCGTCAACTAATTCTTTGACTGCCTAATGTAAACAGGTTGATACCCACAGCGACTCCAAAACCTAAATAGCTAATTATTAACTCCAAAGGATGTGCCGAGATAGCTGAGTGCGGGAGGCCTGACTTCGCTGAGCTTCTTGAGGAGGGGGCGCAGAGAGGAGGGCTTCTGGTCTTGGCTTTCTCGCAGATGGAATTAGGCCAGTTAAGATTGATCCTAGAAATTTACCATCTTGCATTAGAAGAACATCCGAAGCAATTCTAAGGCCTTTGCCCCGTAGCCCATCCTTTGCGCAGCAGGATGCACCGCTATCCTCACCACTCTCCCGCCTGCCAGCTGTGGGAATTATTGGTCCTGGAATTGATCTCTTATGTTCCATGGAATTAGATCTCCGCTGGGCTTGATCCCTCGCTCGTTTGAGTTAAGCACTCCCTCCTTTGAAATGTTGCCTTCCAAGGCTAGTTCTATCGCAGCAAGCACATCAGGAAGCTAGCCTGACTGGGAAATGGGTCCTAACAGAACGAAGATGAGGTGAGAAGGGGCGTCCGAGAGCAGTTGCAGGTCGTTGGGAGAGTTCTTGTAATGGGATGAAATGAAAAGGGACATCATATTAAAAAGGAACTTCTAGGTTGACTTTTGGTGAGAAAACAGGGTGTCTTTGTTGACCAAATATAGCTAACAGTCGGAGGGATGGGGCAGTGTTCCTCTGAGACTGGCAGGAGTCGTCGCATCAAGCAGGAGCAGTCCATTTAACCACGCCTAAACTGGGTCATTCAGAGCATATCTGATTGGGTCGCTCATTGTCACTTAAACGAAAGGAGTCCCTGAGTTTTTTCTGCTGACCTATTTTAGCTGCGAAAAAAGCTTGAGAGAGAGGGAACGGCCAGTGCCTTCGTAGCCGTTGATGGTGGAGCTGATGAGCATCATATGAGGGCCGAGGAAGCCCTTGACAAGGGGGAGGGGGATAGCAGCAGCCTCGTCGATGACAATGAGGTCGGCGTGGGCAATCCTGTTAAAGTCGTGGGGAAGTATGTACTGTATGACCTGCTGGTGAGTCTTGTGCACGTTTATCCTGATAATAGCGTTCTAAAAAGCCTAGAATGTGCTCTCTACCTTGTCGTAGTCCATGTTGATCTTGTATCCGAGCAGCTACAGGCCCTTCTCCACGAATTCGAACAGCGTCTTCAGGTTGCTCGGGTGCGGCGCTGTCACGTAGATGCTTGACATACCCATTCTTATGCTCCCTGCAATGTTCAGCCCCACGCACGCTGATTTCCCTCGGCCTCTCCCTGCGGTAAGACTCACTATTGAATTATTCCTGCGGTCGAGAGCATCTAAGTAGGCCAAGATAGCTTTAGCTTGGTCTAAAGTTTTAGCCTGCGCTACCAACTGTCCCACAACCTATTTTTCAGCAAGACTCGCTTTCAGTTACTAAAGCTATTGAGTAGCCTTTTGGACTAGTTTTTCTTGTTGATCGGGGTTGATCTCAGGGATTGTAGTGACAGGAAGCAGATTAAGTTCGTCGTCCATGACAAGTGCACTCTTACATTTGCAAAGTGATAGTATGAACCGCTCGTTGAATCTAGGCTCCACTGAGTCGAACTGCTAAGTGCGGTATCGCTTGTGAACATCCATGGAGAGTGTGTAAAGCTGCTTGAGGGAAGTCATGGTCTTGAGGAGGAGAATGACTATTCCGCCGCCCTCGACTGTCTCGATGGCCCTGCAGAGGATGTTAGGAGTGAGGGCCTCGAAGTCTTGGAGGACGAGCATCTGGAAGGTATTGCCTAAAATCTTGTGGGATTACTTGTAATAGCAGTAGGTGATTTAGCTGGAGGAGATGAAGAGCTAAAAAGGGTCATCAACTTCCTCGTGGTAGACTCCCTTTTTCTTGAGGTTATTGACTTCCTTCATCCGCTTTTTCTGGTGCGAACTGAACCCCAGCTCCTTCTTGTAGCACCAGAGTACCTTCGGCTTCACTCTCAAACTGTTTTTGCTGAGCATGTAGTGGAAGTTCACCACCTGGTAGCGGGATCTGTCGCCTACCAATAGGATAAGAGTGCGGTGTCGCTGTTTAAGGTTGGCTAGGAGGAGTGCAGTGATCCTGTGGTCCAACTTTTTTCTCATCAACAGATTATCTTGATTCACTAAGGGGGCTGCTACTGGTTCGCAGCGGCTTGGCGTTCAAGCTAGGCCTGACGCTCGGCCTCTTCCTTCTCCCTCCTCTCCCTTTCCTTTTAGGCGAGTCGTTCTTTGTATTCCTTTATGAACTATTATTTTTCTTAGGGAGTGGTCTCTTGCTTGTTAACTTTTCGGAGAAATTGGAAGAGCATAGTCAATTCCTTGCGAGTATTGTCGCCTAGCTATTCGCTGATAGGGTTGCCCTGGAGATTAACAGACTAGATCGAAGGAATGAGAGAGAGCTAAAGATTTGTGAGCTGATTCTCTCTGAGGTTGAGATGTTTGAGTGCAGGCAATTAGGAAATGTGCAATGGAGATTTCAACTGATTTTTTCTAACGTACAGTTTGCTAAGGCTAGCTAGATTTTTCATGTCGGCTAGGGAACTGATTTGGTTATCAGAGGCGTATACTATCTGCAGTTTGGGCAGGTTGCGGAGGACGAGAGAGGAGAGCTTGTTGCCGCGCAGAGAGAGGGTGGCAAGGACGGAGTGGCCTTAGAGTTCATCGACGGATGTTATCTGATTTTTGGTGAGATCGAGATGTACTAGAGAGGGTACCTTTAAAGGCTGCACTTTTGTTATCAAATTAACTGGTGAGTCTAAAACATGAGAGGTCCAGGACTTCGAGATTGGGGAAGGCCTGACCCGCGAAGGGCTTGAGAGAGTCGATCCTATTTCTAGAGAGGTCGAGACGGACGATTTCGAGGAGGGGGGAGAGGGCGTCGATGGAGGTGAGGAAGTTGTTGGCAAGGTTGACTTACTGAATGAACCTGAAGCTCTTTATCTAAGCCTCGATGTGCTTCAAGCCTCTATAGGGCAATTAGAGTTTGACGAAGCCGATGTGCTGTCCGTCGAAAGAGCGTTACACCTTAGCTAGCCCCTCCTTTACCATCTCTATGAACTCCCACTCTCGCCCCTCTTTACTCCGCTTCTCTCTCACCTCTGTCTATACCTAGTATTACGGGTCTTCAGGAATAGCCTTCTCTTCTTGAGGCTGGTCCGGATCCTGTGGTTCGTCCATTAAAAGAATGAATGTAAGTTAATAAAATTCATGCGGAAAAAGTCGATTCCAAAGGCAGCTCCCCTCTTTTCTGCAGCCATCCAAGACCACCTGATGAGGAAGGTGGGCCTGACTGCAGCCAAGAAAGCAAAGAGCAAGGCCAGGGAATCTGAGGAGAAGGTCTAGATAGTAGTCGCAGCCAAAATGTTAGAGGAGGACTATTGCAGAAAGCAGGAGGCAATGATCGATCAGAAGCAGTAAATAAAGTTCAAAAATTATAGGACCAATCTCACACTAGCTTAAAAACTCGGCATTTTCAAACCTCCGCCCGGGCCCATGCAGCCCATCGAGTGGGCCAAAATAGAGCTAAAAAGTAAAGTCAGGCAGGATTCCAGAGGGGACTGCGTGATATGTTTGTAGCCTTTCAGGGACAAGTAGCAGGTGATACTTTCATGCAGCCACGTTTTCCACAAGAAATGCCTGCGTAGTTTCGAGCGGTTTAACCAGATGCGCAGCTGCCCTATTTGCAGAGTGCAGAATTACGAAGAGAAGTAGACAATCTAAGGCATAAAGCAGTACGCCTTGTTCAGTCTGATAAAAATTCAATCTCAGATAAGGATGCACCTTCAAAACCAAAGATTCTTCTAGACTTTACTTAGGGAGGGTTACAGCCCCAGGTCAGAGGCTTTCTCTCGGCGCATCATCCTCTACAAGATGAGTAGACTATCCCTCAGGCTTAGGAGAAGGACTGACGAGCAGGAGAAGCGTATCAAGGCTCTCATCACCACCATGAAAGAGGCACAGCAGAAAGACGCTTAATCCCTATTCTAAGAGCTGCTTAATATTTATCATAAAAGGAAAGCCGATAAGCCATCCATGCCCTCTGCCCTTAAACAGCTAGACTGGGACTTGTCCTTTAAGAAAGCACTCCAGCGGAACCAGCCTTGCGCAATTTGCCTTGGAGACCTTAAAGGCAGGGTCTGCAGCTTGCTGAGTTGCAGCCACTTGCTGCATAAGCAATGCCTGCTGTCCTACGAGCGATTCAGTCTGTAGCAGGGGTGCCCATACTGCCGTAAAGCCTACTAACAGAGATAAGTGAAAGTTAGTTGATAATGTATACTTCAAATAAAGTGTATGGCAATTTTTACGAGAACAAAACCATCAGTGGCCCCACCCCCAGAGGCCTCTACAACCTGGGGAACACTTGCTACATAAACGCCGCCTTGCAGGTCCTGTTCCTCTGTTTCAGCTTTCCGGTTTTGTCATTTAGCTATGAATTGAAGGAAGTTCTGTCAAGCCTGCAGAAGGAGGGTGGTCTCTAGAATATACGAAAGCTGAAGAGGATGTTGGACCACTTGGTGCCGATGTGCTAAGGCTATTAGCAGCAGGACTGCTACTTATTCCTGCTCAATTTTATAGACGTGCTTTAAACCAAATTCAAATTAAACTGCAGTAATCTTTCGATTAGAGCCTTGAATGTGCTGACATGTCCTGCCAACCACCGTTTTTCAAAATAGTAACGGATGATCAACCTGACTCTGTCGGCTGGAGGGGACATCGAAAGTCTGGTCGAGAGCAGCCTGAAGCAGTAGAGCCTATCGTTCACATGTGAGAAGTGCAGGAAGGACGTGAGTGGGACGACCAAACTTTAATTATTGGAATTGCCCAAATTCCTTCTGCTAAAACTCAATATCTTCAAGAACTAGTAAGGTTACTTGGAGCGAACACACTGCGAGACAAGCATCCCTTCCTCCCTCGCGCTCAAGAAGGAGAGGTTCGCCCTCATCGCCATCATCGAGCATTTCGGAGAACTGGGACGTGGACACTACACCGCCAGTCTCAAGAAGGGTGCCGACTGGTTCGAGCTCTCGGACGAGAAAGTGCGGCCGCGCGAGCAGCCTAAGCGGTCGAAGAACGTGTATATGCTGCTCTACCAAAAGTGAACTGGTTACGTGTAATTAAAATGGTAATTTGCTCACCAGAGCCTCAAACTTCCCCTTGCAACTATCGCTACTTTCAAGTCCGATAAGATTAAGAGTCTCGACTTCCACTCCACCCTGCCTTGGCTCCTTGCCTCCCTTTACAATGGCACCCTCACCATCTACGATTATTAGCACCTCTATTGTGTCAGGGCAATAGAAGTCAGCCAGCTGCCAGTCAGGTCGTGCAAATTTTTGTAGCCTTTGAGCGCGGCGATCGCAGGCTGCGACGACCTGTTCGTTCGCGTATTCAACTACAACACAGGATAAAAAATCAAGGTTTGAATATCACTAGGAATTTTAGGCGCACGCCGATTTCGTGAGGTGCGTGCTAGTGCACCCGAGTGAGCCTTTTATCCTCTCCTGTAGTGACGACGGATCAATCAAAATTTGGAACTACAAACAGAATTTCGAGTGCGTAAAAAAGCTAGCCGAGCACAAGAATTTTGTGATGCAACTCCAAGTCTACCCTCGCGACTCCTCCAAGTTCGCGAGCTGCTCCCTGGACAGAACGATCAAGATTTGGCAAATTTCGGGTCCAGTCACTAATTCCAATTTTACGATTGGCAATGGAGTGAATGGTCATTAGGGGGGTATCAACTGCATAGATTTTTTCAAAGGAGACAAGCCACTACTGGCCTCAGGCGCAGACGATTTCAAAATCAAAATATGGGACCATCTCACCAAGCAGTGCGTAGTCACTCTGGACGGGCACTAGCAGAATATAAGTTCACTCTGCTTCCACCCTGAACTTCCGGCTCTGTTGTCGACTTCGTAGGACGGCTCCCTCAATGTCTACAATCTTAACTCGAATGCACTTGACCGTAAAATAACAGCTAGCATGAGTCGAGCATGGGCGGTTGGATACGCCTTTTAAAACAATAAGATTCTGGCTGTGGCCTACGACTAAGGACTGGTGCTGCACAGGATCGGCAGAGAGGAACCTACGATCTCATTTAGCAGCGGAAAAGTCATCTTCACGCGCAACATGGAGGCCTTCAGCATCAATTTCAGGGCGCTGGCCGGAGAGGGGCTTTAGGACGGCAAGAGGCATAAGTTGCAAGCTAAAGAGATTGGAAGCATTGATTTCTACGCGCTTAATATCAAGCACAGTCCTAACGGGAATCTGGTGGGACTTTGCAACGACTTCTAATTTTCAGTGTACAAGACGCAGGCGTTCAAGAACTCAAAATTCGGGTCAGGGAAGGACCTGGCTTGGAGCCAAGGAACGGAGTTCGCAGTGCGCTAAGGGAATCAGATACGAGTCTACAAGAACCTGTAGATCGCACTTGATTTCAAGGTTGATGGGTCAGTCTAAGCCCTGTTCGATGGGCCTTTATTGGGGATCAAGGTCAATGAAACCTTGCAGTTCCATTCCTGGGATAAGGGCGCTAAATTAACTGTCGTTGCTGTTAACCCCAAGACCCTTTTCTGGAACAAGGAGAGAGTTATCATTCTCACTGCCAACACACTCCACGTCCACTAAGTGCACGAGGGAAAACTTGTGGAGAGGTTTGTTCTAAAGGAGCAGGTCCATTCAGGAGTCTTCATCAATGATATTTTCTTTTACGTGGGAAACAATAGCAAAGTGTGCTTTTTGGCGGAAAAAAAAGCTTTAATATACGGGACAGTGCCCAAACGGATGCAGCTGCTGGGATACGTGGACACGAACGACAAGCTGTGGTTCATTGACAACGCCCTCTACTTCAGTTCGCTGACTTTAAAAAAGTAGCTTTTGGAGCTATTCGGAAAGCTGATAAGAGGGTGGGTGCCTGATAGTGTATAAGATTAGTTCAGGGACGAAGTGGCTAAAGTATTGGATGCTTTTGATAAGAAGCAATAGGCGTTCAAGATAGTAAAGAACTTGAGCCACAAGTTCGAGCTTGCGATTCAGCTTGGAGACATCCAGACTGCAAAGGAGATCGCCTTCAGCGAGCGCTCCAGTAGCAAGATCAGGGTGGTTGGGGACATCGCTCTCCAGAAGGGAGACCTTGCTCTCGCCATTCAGGCATTCTAGACTATTCAGGATCTAAATAGTCTCTTCTTAATTTACTCCTCCATCGGCCGCAAGGCTAACGTCCTTGCCCTCGGTCAGACCGCCCTCGCTGCTGGCAAAATGAATATGGCCTTCCAGTGCTTCTTTCTTGCAAATGCACCTCAACTCTGTCTCACTGTCCTCTAGAAAAGCAAACGGTACTCGGAGTGCTGCTTGCTGGCAAGGACGTACCTGCCCGATGCCCTTTAACTGAATTTCAAGAGGTGGGTGGAGAGCCTGCCTAAAGCAGTGGGAAGTCGACTGCTGATCGAAGCGCAGTAGGAATAGGAAGATGCATGAATACATGAATATGCTGGCTCAGTCACTCTTTTTAAGAATCTGCCGTAGCTTCTTATCGATCTGCCGCTCCGTTTTGTCGCTCAGGTAGAACCCTATGGTCATGAGATCACGCCCGAATCGCTCATAGAGTTGGTGCAGGAGAAGGACCTCTTCCTGCCGCCACACCCGCTGGCGCTTGCGAGCAAGTCTCTGGCTCTGGGATAGACTGTTAGCCAGCTCCGCCATGGTGCCTTCTGCTTCAACTCCCTCTTTACTGTTTCATATTAATTCACTCTTCTAAAAGTATCTTCAAGGCTTTATACCCCTCGGGGTCCGACCGGGCCGCTTATTTGGCCGCTTCTAGCAGTCCAGTCTGGTTAATCCTCCTCCCAACAACCTGGAATGCAGCCTTCAGCAGGAATGTGATCTCGGATGCAGGAAGGGATCTCCAGTGCTTAGTGAAGGAGGGTATGTCGCTGGGGTCGACCTGCTTTGATAGGATGAACGGGCGGCTGGTAATAAAAATACTTTTTTTCGACTGCATAATACTGAAGTACAATGCAAGTAGCAGTTAGGAATATCTTATTGGGATGGCTAAAATCAGAGAGGGGGAGGGATGAGGAGTTGGGCTAGAAGCTCTTGTGGTAGGCTAGGGCGACCTCCAGAGGAAGTCTCCGCTCCTTCAGACTCTCAAATTAGAGAAGCGCATTATTGATGATCTTGAGGGCCGCTGCCACTATATATTGGTTCTCCTCCATGACCATCCTCTAGATGACCTAAATGTGGGGTGGGATTTCAAACTTGGACTAAGGCCAGACGTTCAGCACTCCCAGCAGGCCGCTGAAGATGTCGAACTCGTGTGACAGCCTTGGCAGCATTGAGAGCACGCGTCGAGCGCAACCTCGCTGGTGCTTCCACTAGGGAAAGTGATCCTTCATCCACCTGCACAGCTAAGGGTAGTCGCCAGAGTCCTAAAGGATGAAATAGAGGTAGAGCTCGACTAGATTGGGGTCTGATTCCAGGATTTTTTTGACAACTTTGACAGTGTGCGCGTTGGGTTTTAGTTTAGGCACATACCTGCTTAAGTTTTTGAAAAATAAATTAGAGGGCTTGACAGGCGGTGAGGTTTTTAGAAGGTGCATAAGCTCGTCCGGGATGGCCGCTTCTGGCTTTTTGTAGGGTTCGACCAGTACAGACAGTAAATAATTAAGAAATTCGCAATCGCAGCGAAGAAAGTTTAGGAACTTGAGCTACTCGATCTGTTTGTACATAAAAGTAAGAGCTTGAGGACGAGTGGCCATAAGCATCAAAGAGTAGTATAATTCAGGAAGTTATTTTTTTTGAGTTTCACATTATTACAGCTTGGTCATTAGCTCTTCTAGGAATAACTGCAGAGCTTAATTCCACTCATTCTATAGCACCAGCCATAGGTTAAAATATAGGATGCGTTGTTCGAACGCCTTGGGAGGACTGTATGGGATGGTGGACTTAAATGGATGCAGGAAGGAAGCCAGATAGGGCAGGAGTCTCTGGTCTGCGAGTGCCTGTTCTTTAAAGGCATCGGATACTTTGAAAGCCATATTCTTGGCAATTATAAAAGCTTAAAGGGAGAAGCTTTACTAAATCTAGGCAAGAGTAAAATAGTTGGAATGTCTTTCGCTTATCAGGCGGATAAGACTGCCCTGAAGCACTTAGAATTCCCGGTGATGAATTAGCCTTCCTGTCGACAGCTGGTTGCACTCAAAGAACGCTATTAGAGTCTTCAGAGCAGGAGGGCTCGAAGTGAGCGCCTTTATCAGCTCGAGAAAATTGATCTTGGCAGGGCCTGCCAACAACAACTATAGGCTGCTTGATACAGCTTTTAGTATTCTGACTCCCCAGTCAAGTTGGAAAGGTATCAAACCAAAGACTTTGTGAATCCTAGGTTAATTTATAAATCTTACTATCCATCGCTAGGCTTAAGGCTGCACGGCTGCTCCTTGCTCGCCCAGCGCCACCAAGACTTCGAGGGCAGTTTGATCGTCCGAGGATTGCAGAGCTTGGAAGAGAGAAAGAGGGAGTCTTCGAGCAAGTTCTTTGGTGAGGGCGAAGAAGAGGGGATGAGAGTTCGAGATGATCAATTAGTTGACTTGAGATAAGACGTATTCGACGATCTGCTAGACTTCCTCGAAGGATCTAGCTTTGGGGAAGGCTTAGTAGCTCTCGAAAAATTATATCCATCGGCCTTGTTCCGAAAGCACTTGCAGCACTCTGAACTGTGCTTTCACGTATCCGCTCTACAACTCCAACGCGCTTTTGTAGTGCTTGAGAGCCTATTCGCTCCGATCGAGAAACTGGCATGCGAGTCCCATGTTGGTGCGAATAATGTGCAGCTCTGTCTTAGCTTACGGATAACTGAGCAACTCCTGATGGCGGGCTAAAGCAAATCTATAGGAGCCCTTCAGCAGGAGAGCCTTGGCTTACTATCTGAGCTCACTGTATAATTTCATTGATCAAAGAAGTTCAATTTACTACTCATCGAAATCCTGGATGTCGTACAGAGGTGCGAAGATTGTCCACTCCTGGCTCAGCTCAAGGCTCCAGGCGCTATTGAAACCCGCTATGAACATCTCTCTTGGGAATTTGGGGTTCCTAACCTGCTCTAAAGCAATAAATTGGAGGTAGATGAAGAGGACGGCCCAGAGCAGGACTTGGAAGGCCTGAGAGGGGAATCTAGGATTGAAGTGGTTGTTGTAGTAGATGAATATAAACAGCGAATAAATTACGGCCCTGGGCAGAAAGACGATTGAGATCTTAGCACGAGTAAATAGGTTGTTGAGGAGCTACATCACCACCATCAAGGCCACCAGCTTCCACATGCTGAAGTCCAGGCACTCCCGGATTGTCAGTGGGACATAGTAGTACAAGCTGAACAACGATATCGCCACCAGGCTTAATCCGGCCTTCAGCATCTCTTTTATCAGCCTCAGCTTGTCCAGAATAGTGGAGTTCAATTCTAGATAGATCCCTAGCCAAGGCACGTCATCGAAAAAATGGTTTGGATTTGCGAGAAGCCAGAGGAGAGGGAGCAGGTAGGCGGTTGAAAAATGCACAAAAAGAGCGGAGAAGGCCGAAAGGAAGAACAGTATGAAGATAGTGTCCACCGCATCCAAGACGCCTAGGGAGGTGTCGTCCAGGGATTACAAATGTTAGTTGGTGAAGAAGTACATTTATAGAAACTTTTAGTTGGTAACTTGAGCTCTGATGGTCTGCATGTCGACAGCTAGGACGTTGACGACCTTTTAGATAAAATTGGCCTGCCTCCTGAAGAGGAGAGTGGAGGTGTTCCTGCTATGGACTGTAAGCATCTGGGGAGGGAAGAAGACCCAGGTGACATTTTTGGAGATGCTGATCTCCTCTGCAGCAGAGAAGTTATATAGGATGAAGCAGTTTGCATCAACAGCCTCTGTAGATTTGTAAGTAAGGCTCTTGTAATATGAGTGCTCCAGAGAATTATTTTGGTACATGTTCGCCATTATTTCTGCCTATCTGCTTTGCAAGTCTACCGCCTCCTTCAACTACTCCACTATCCGCTCGTATTCATTCGGCCCCAGTCCGCGGAATGAAACCACGTCGCTGAACTTAACTATGGAGTTGAACTTTTCGCCGAAAGGGCCGTGGAAGCAGGTGCCGAGGCTGGAGTCCTGAAAGTAGATGTGGAGGGCGAAGAGCAAAATAGCGTGGTAGACGAAGAGCGTTATCAAAATCAATTTTAAGGGAAGGAGTGGCACTCTCCTTATCCAGTCTAACAAAGATTTACTCCATCGCCACAGTTCCCTCTAGTAAATCATTATTAACTATCGCTACTCTGCCATGGGCCAGACTCAACCTACGCCCCACTTGCAACTCATCCGACCCCTCGCCGCCTCACCTCTCAAGCTTGTCCGACTCCTCCCCTTTCACGAGGAGTATCTGCTTGGCGAACTCCCGCATCAGTCTTGGGAGGAAGTGTGCTATAACCTGAACCGTGGAGGACAAAAGACAAACTACACGCTTCGATTGATAGACGTGGTCCGAAGCAACAATGAAGAGGGGCGGATTAGTTACGTGTTTGAAGGAGGGGAATGCACTTTGTAGTAGTAAATTTAATAAAGAGCCTGTGCTCATATCCTGTTCACCTAGTCTGAGCTTAAGTCTATAGCAGCTGCTCTAGCTTTCGGCATTCTCGAGCACGGAAAAAATAGCATTCCTAGATATACTCCCGCCTCCGTGCTGAAGATTAATCCCAACAAATACAAGCTGCTCCCAAAGGGCCTTATGCGGCCGTGGAAGGGTGTGGAGCAGAGTGAGAATGTGCTGATGGTTGGTATAACGCTGATGAGTGCAGGCCTGCTAAGATCGTTCCGATGCATAGTGGATCCCAATGGTCAAATAATTGCCTCAGTTTTTGAGAATCTACTTCAAGATTTCATTAAGTCTACCTATTCAGATTAATTAAAGCTGGCAGTCCAGAATTGCCTAACTATTGACTTATCGCGGAGAGCCAGGCTCTCTGAAATAGCACAGTTTTCGGTGCATCTGCCAAAGGATACTATACAGAGAGATGGGAGAGGTTCGCTCGTCACAGTACAGTCCTAGGAATCGGTGTAGTGGGCAGCAGAGCTGTCCTAAGACTAGTTTGATTTCGATCTGAATCGGTGAGAATTTTGATTTGAATAACGAAAGTTTGAATGAAGGCCAAGTCAGAGTCCTGCTCGCCTCTGGCAATACCTTTCGTGACTTATCACCCTGACAAGGGCTTTTAGCTCAACTCTAAGGCAGCCGACTTCCTCGAGGCCATAGATGACTCCTTCCATGTCGCCATTGTATCTATCGTCGGCAAATATCGAACGGGCAAGTCATTCTTTGTAAATCGGGTCCTGCTAGATGCTAGGAAGGCAGGATTTCAGGTGGGGAACACGATAAACCCCTGCACGAAGGGATTGTGGCTTTGGTCAAAACAGGTAATGGTGAAATAGAAAACAGTGGTTCTTCTGGTGGACACTGAGGGTTTCGGAGGGATGGACGAGAATCTTAATCATGACAGCAGAATCTTCTTGTTCGCGATGCTGGCCTCTTCGTTCTTCATTTACAATTCGGTGGGTAGCATCGACTAGAATTCATTGAATACCCTCAACCTGATCATCAATCTCGCAGAGAGGATCAATTCTAAGGCCGAGTCCAGTTCTGACTTTCCTACTTTTCTCTGGGTAGTCAGAGACTTCGCGCTTCAGATGGTCAACCGAGAGGGCACCAAGATCTCATAGAAAGAGTACCTGGAGAAGGCGCTGGAGGAGCTGAAAGGTAGTTCAGAGCCAATTGAGAACAAGAACAAGCTACGGAGACTGTTCAAGAAGCACTTCCCGGATCGACTGTGTAGGACGATGGTGCGGCCAGTGGAATCCTAGAAGGATTTGAAGCGATTAGACTAGCTGGAAAACTCCTAAATCCGGCCAGAATTCTTGAGACAGGTCAATTAGATAAGATAGCTCATCTTCTCCTCCATCCAGCCCAAACGCGTCAACGGACTCAAACTAAACGGCAAGATGATGTCCATGCTGCTCAAGTCCTACGTGGAGGCAGTCAACAAGGGGGCACTGCCGAGTGTGTAGAACAGCTGGAACTACGTGAAGAAAGGGATGCAGCACAAGGCACTGCTGGACACTCTGTAGCTGACTTCTAGGCGACTGGATAGCCTAAGCGTCTAAAACTTCTAGGAGGAGATTGGCCACCTAAGGTAATAGTTGCTTTAGTAATATGAGAAAAGATGTTACGGATAAATTGAGTAGGACAGTCGCAGGGAGTTCTAAAGGAGAGTCGAGGACAAGATAGCCCGCAAACTCAAGCATCTCAGGACACAGCTCCTCGTGCTCTACGAGGACACCATCCAACACCATCTCAGTCCCATTGACGCCTTGAACTACGACTCCACCCAGCTCATCAGCAAGTACCAGGAACTAGAGGCTACATACAAGTCGCTTCCGGACTGTAAGGAAAAGTGGTAGATCTACCACCAACAAACCACGTAGTTCGTTAACAACCTTAAAGAGAAAATCATTATTGAAAACTAGCTGAAATAGAAGGCGATACAAGCCAATTTTATTTAGCAGATCGACGACTTGAAGCTCAAAGTCAGGGAGCTTGAGACTGCGCTATCCTAAGCGCAGTCTCAGCCCAAGGGAATTTCATTGGCTGAACTTTAATCCCAGAACTAGGTAATCCGCAGACATTAATTGGTTCGCCTTTAGCTTTAGGACTAGCGCGACTAGCTCCTAAGATAGCTTAAACGCAAGTAGGCTGAAGCACTAAAGCTCTAGTTTCTCCATTAGGAAAGATCCAAAAAATTCAAGGAGGAGATCGACACCCTCCAAAGGACTGTTGCTAGTCAGCGCAAGGAAAGCTAACTCGTCAGGGCCTAGTACTAAAATGCATCCACTCAACTGTACGAGATGTCGAATAAGTTAAACTTGATGGAGCAGGCCTAGCGGGAGATGGCAGGTCTGCGATCGGAGAAGCAGATGCTGGAGCTGCTGAACGCGAGATTGAGCCAGCAGATCGAATAGGACAAAAGACGGTACGACCAAGTAATATAAGCTTTTTCGAATGACTCTAGGCCTCTAGCTTAGCAAAACAACACGCTAACAATGAGCATACAGAAGCTTGAAATCCGTTCAGAAAGGCTCTAGGAGAAGTGTGAAAAACTCAAAGTCTTTAAAAAGATGGTCAAGTCCTCCAGCCATCTCACCTGCGCCTAGTGTAAACGCACCTTCCCCGTACATTAATTCCAAGTACACAGCTGCACCTTCTAGCAGGAAAACAGACCTCTCCTCTTCGAAACCCTCAAGTTCTCCATAGTCTAGACACGCCTGTAGAAAGATGACGAGGGAAAATGTCTGGAGTATGTCATCCAGGCAAAGCTCGCAACTAAATAATGGCGGGTCCCTCGCAAGTACAAATAGTTTTGCCAGCTCCACAAGTAGCTAACCAAACTCAAAGAATTCTTTGTACCGGAGTCTGCTGGAGTGGTGAAGAAGAGCCTGCTGAGCCTGCCAAGTCTTTCGAAGAGTTCGGAGGAGCGGCGGAAGTAGCTGCAGCGCTATCTATAGGATTTGTGGCAGCAAAGCACAGTGAGGAAAAGCAATTAGTTCCAGCGGTTTATAGGCTTGGCTTGAAGTTTCAATATTTTTTAAGCTGCTCCAAGAATGCCTTCTTGAGCTGCTACCGCTCCTTCAGCAGCTCCTGCTTTTATAGGATCCGCTGCTGTCTCCGCCGACTCTCGCTCTCCAGTTCCTTAAGCCGCTGGCGCTCTCCTTCTCCTTAGATTAGCAGTTAGCTGAATTTCATCTAGAGCTAGGTGCGCTGGGCCGTCTGCTAATCCTTGAGCATCTTGAGGAGCCTCTCCTCGTCAAGGGCGATACGCTAAATTCGATCAGAAAAGGAGGAGGGGTTGAGGTTGTGCAGGTAGTATAAGACAAAGTCCCTGAGGGACTCAAACTCCAAAAGGAGTTCGTCAAGGAGTTCCAGCTGATAGGAGTAGTATTAAGTATTGTAATTCATGGCTGATTATGAAGTTTGATGTCCTGATTGCTAGGCAGTTCATTCATTAATATTTATCACGGGGTCGTAGTCGTAGTCGTGCTCGTACCAGGCGTGAACCTGCTCACTATTCCGAATATCACTATGCCGATTATCCCCAGCACCAGCATGCAAATGAAGATGTTGATCCTCATATTCCTCCAGTACATGATACTCTCCAAGTCTTTGCTCTGATTCTTGAATAGCTCTGCATTGTTTTTCATCTGCTCGGCCCTCTCCTCGAGACCCTAAAGACTACCCTGGTTGTCAACGAGCCTGGTGATGTCCTTGTTGAGCTCGAGCTTGATGTCCTCGAGCTTAGCCTCGGCCATGAAGACCTTATCATATTAGCGAGGATCGTCGAATTGCTAAATCTTTGTCTGAATACTCTTGAGACTGCGCTCTATCGCCTATTAATTTAAGTTTGACTTGCTTAGTGATTGTTCCTTGAAAACGGCGTCCGCGCAACTGAACGCGTGACGCTATGGGAAGTTCTTGTTGCAGCAAACAGCCATAAGGCAGCTTCCTGACATGTTCTTCACAAAGATGTGGCCTGCGGAGGTAACAACCTTCTGCCGCTAGTCGTTACGGAGTGAGAGCAGGGATACATTATTTGCGAGTTTGAGCAGGTCGTCAGAGAAGGAGGAGACCTTGACAAGCTGAAAGACGAGTTTGCCTGCAAAGGAAATGATGGCAAAATTTTTGATATTTTACATTTGATGAAATAAGAAAACTCCAACCAAAACTTGCCCCTCAAATCCAATGACTCAATACTGTTCTACTCCCAACTCGATCACGCCCGCCAAGTCAAGAACTCCTAGTCCCTCATCTTTCGCAGGCTCTATCAGTGGCGAATGAATACCCGCCCCGTCAAGAGGCTCAAGGACTTCCGTATCGGACTACTCATCTCGGTGGTTTATGGAACCGCACTGGTCTCTGATCAGCTGTTCAACTGGCATTACATTTAAGAATGACTTGAAAAAGTTGATAATCAATCAGAAGATCAATGGACAAGCCGCACGGACATGGTGCACGTCTTCCTTGATTTATTTGAAATGCTTGAAGTCCCACTCCAGTTTGTCGAAGTTGACCGAGAGCTCTATCAAATCTGCCATGAGCTTAGTGCCCCATTCGAGGCAATCTTCTGGCATGAGTTTTTTAATGCGTTGAGAGAGTGTGGCGAGCCCGCACTAATCAAGGAGTGACGGAGCTTGGTTGGCAAGGGCCTTGAGATCATACAAAACTACTTCATATTAAAAGGCCTTTCCGTCTTTAAGAGTTTTCTGAATGAGCAAGGAGTAGTTGTAAAGGCCTTCAGAGCAAGTCGTGCTATTTGAAGCGTTCTTCAGATTATTGTCTGGCTCAGGCAGACAGGCAGCTTGCAGTTGGCTTACACTCCCCCTCACGAATTAAGCATCGATGGAGGAATGAGTGAGATTATGAACAAATGAATCGAAGGCCGCTTAGCAGTTGGGAGTGAGGACAAGTTCTAGGTTCTAAATGAAGAGCTGATAAGGCGAAATCCCGAAAGTGAAGTGTGAGAAAATAGTGGTAGCTATCCAAACTAGATCAAGCATAATATAAATTCTATCATTACTAATGTAATCCTAACGGCTGCCCTCCACTCCGCCCCTCGTCCACTCCCTCCAGCTCCTCGACTCAGAACTCCGCACTGCCCCTTCCGCCGCCCTGCTCTCTCTCGTCAAGGAGTGCCGACTCCAGCTTCTGTTCTTCTCGCAGTCGGAGTCGTACCTGCAGACGAACGGAGCCTGCCTGATGGAGGGACTGCTGCAGGCCTCCTAGCGTTTGCAAAGCTCGGAACTGCAGGAGCTTCTGGAGGACTTGGGGGAGAACTTAAAATGGCTAGGATCCCTTAAAATACTCAGCTAACAGCAAACACAAATCCCCTCTCAGGGCTACTCACTCCCTCCCCAACACTAGCACCTCCTCTCCCTCCCTTTCACCACACACCAACAACTCCCCAATAAGCTCACCTCACCACACCAGTCCATGGCCTGCTCACAGCGCAGCAAACACAAGTCCAGCAGTTCCAAGTAGAACAAGAAGCCGAACGGGCGGGAATCGCTGAGGGCTGAATCGGGGATCTTGCTGACGTACGGCGATGAGAACAGCCTCTCCAATGCCAGTCTATTTCAATAATAGATTGAAGGCCTAAGGGAGAAGTCTTAGAAGTAGCTGGGCAAGTTGTTTAACAGATCCCGCGGAAGACTATCGCTAGCGAGCAAGGTCGAGCTGATTACCATCCCCGTCAAGCAGCATCGTCTTGCCAAATTACTAAAGTGACATGATATCCCACCTTTTGAAAACACTCAGACGTACTTTCACCATTGCCAACTCCTCCTCTCCTGCCTTCGACCCTATGCACGTCCTCACTGTCCCTCACGTCTACCTTTCCAAGCCGCTAAGCTAGCTCACTCCCCACTAGGCTCTCTTTCTTTTTGTCACCAAGAATATCACCATCAAAGATGAACTTTTGTAGAGAATTAAGCAAATAAACTTGAATTAAACTCAAGACAGCTAGCTGCTAACTGCTGCCGTTACTCTGTGCAAACTGGGAGTAGCTGTGGACCAAGCTGTGACTTACAGGAAGCTGCAAGATGGCCCACTGATAGCCCTGGCCCTGCATTAGCTGAGAGTGCCTAACTCGCAGGAGTGGCTGTAAAAGTAGCGCGGGACTGCAGGGGCCCTGGGCCTCTAGATAAATTTAAAGCTCAAGGACCGTTCGGCTGCCAGGATCCTCAAGATAATATCCGACTCCAAGCAGTAGCTGAGTCTTATGGTCATCCACCTCCTCACCAGTCGATTCGACATCCTTCTCACTTGGGAGGCACTTGCCAAACTAGATCCTCTCTCCCTTCAGAAGCAGGAGGTAGTCCTCCTCTTCTACCACCTCACCCACTATATTAATCACATGAAGAATAGTCCGCATGTCAAATAGCTAGCCAGTCTGGCTAAATTCAATTAAGGCCTGCTAACGAGCCTGCTAAGAGTAAATTTCAGCCAAGATATAAGCCTGGAGCAATACGTGTCGCTGTGGTAGTGCTGCGAGAAAGGAGGGAAGGGCATTTGGAAATCATTGCAGCAAAAGCTGCTGACCAGCTTGGTCAACGGCCATTTCATGCGAATAATGTAGGTAGAGGACTGGGCAAATATATTCATTCAATATTCCAGGATAGAAATCAATAAGAAGGAGGCCAATATACTCTTCACCAAGCACTTCGCCGACCTTAAACCTCTTCCCAATGGCCTCCTCCTCCAGCTGCTCGACGGCGCCGTCAAGTACGTCCGAGTCAGTTAGGAGCTGGTGAGCGTGGTGTGGGAAGAGACCAAGTCGAGGACCTGGAGCGAAGATGAGGAGCGGCAAGCGAGGAAGAGCTGGACGAGGGTCTCGGTGTTGTTTCAAAACTGATTTCAATTCAAGGCAATTTCCTCCTAAAATTACTAAATTTCCCCGTTCTTGTACTCGATCAGAGTATAAATCTTCTTGAACTTCTCCCCGTTCACAACCACGTAGCTCGTCTTGCTGCTCCGCTTCTTGACCTTCTTCTTCCCCACGTGTCGGCTTACGAAGTCATCCTCACTTGTTCCCCCCAGCCCGCTCATTGCCATGCTCATCCCTAAGTTGCTCCCCCGTGCTTCCTCCTCTTAGAGCTACTATTAGATCTGCATGCCCTCTGATGATCCGCAAGTTTACTTGAATTTTGCAATTTCATCAGTCTTTTCTCTAAACCCCTCCAAGAAGCAGACCACTGCCGAACAGCCTTCGCTGCCCTGGTCGAAGAAAGCAGCCGCCACTCCCTTCACCACTGGACTGATGATCTTCTTTCGTGCTGTTCGTTTGCGATCCCCATCACTAACTAACATGGCCTAAACCAATTCTCTCGGGGTCTTCAATCCGGAGTAGATAAAGGAGTAGAATCCTCCCTGGTTGACAATGAACCTGCTGACAATCTAATTGAGGTCGGACTTTTTGCCATTTATGATATCCCTGACGAACTATTAGCAGGCTATAGCTGCCCCCTCCGACCACTTCAGAGGCGGCAATTTGTACAACGATGACAACTACTATATTGTCTACTAGTAGCAGTTTTTCCCCTATCTTAACCTTCGAACGTAGCTGCCCTTGTTGAGCTATTTGCCGTCACTCGATATTTGCTGCATTTACTTCTTCAGCGAATCCACAAATGATTTCGCGCTGCTCCGACATTTGTTGATCTAGTCACCGACCTCCTGACCTCGATTCACGTTTTCGGCCTGCTGATGCTTTGAGTCTGTGTGAGATACGGAGGGAGGAGCGGACTATCCAAGGACCTTGTCAATGAACAGCATAGGAATGACTGTGGAGCTGCCACTATTGACAATAGCACAGCCGAAAAAAGAGTAATTGGGGTGAAAGATGGAGATCCGAGTAGTCCTGTTCTAATCGCCTTCATTGACGACCATCATGGCCACTTGCTCGTTCACCGACAACTTCACCTAGTGCCTGTACATGCACATCACTGCGTTGTTGCCGATCTGGCAGTAGTCTTTCAGGATTGACATGAAGTCCACCGATGATTACCCTGACAAGATACGTTGTCCTATTGCTTTGCAAGCCCTCATCGCTCCCTCTGAAAATTATAGGCTCGCTTTAGATTTTTGGCGCTACAGCGCCAGAACTGCGTCCGACCATGCAGCCTTCCCTTCAAACAGCCTGATCTTCTCCCCCGATTCGGTCTTGTAGACTGATCCCTCGAAGCGGGGTAGCATCGACTTGACAGTGGCGATGTAGGACTGGGGGTCGGAGCGGGCGCGGTTGATTTCTGCGAGAACTCTCTGCTATTCCATTAATAAAGACTATGAGTCAGATAAGAACGGTAGCAGGTGCGCTGATATTCGGATCGATTTACACACTCTCGCGGAAGGCCCAAGCTCGTTCTACTATCGATTTATAACAATAAACTGTTACTTTCGACTTTCCCATCTACCAAGTCTTATGGACCTTCTTGGGAATGTCGATCCCGGCCTGTCTTGCTAGATCTAACCTGGGCTGGGCCAGAGGACTGAGACTAGCTGCTGTTCCAGCCCTGCTCGACCTCTTCGGAAGCATCTTAGATACTTGGGGGATGAACAAAGTATAAGTTTCCATTAGCCAAATGCTGAAAGGCAGTTCAGTTCTGTTTTCTTATATGATCAGTAAAGGTATGGGTCGTGTTTTCACAAAGTCTTAAACAATAGGACTGAACGTTTTAATAGCAGGTCAACTACTCCTGTTCCTCTGTGGTTGCCATTACTTTTCAGTCGAGCGTAAAGATCTCATTAGTGTCTTTGAACAACGTAGTGGGGAGCTGCCTAATCGTGCTTTCACAGCTGGTTTTCACTGTCATGTTTTTTGTAGAGGAGAAACTTGTAAACAAAAATGGACTGTAGCCTGGGTAGTTGGTAGGATACTAAGGACTAATCGGCTTCACCATGGCTTTACTTTTATGCCTTGGGTCTAGCTAAGTGCAGGCTGTCAAGGGAATCGCCCAGCCGTTCTTGCCTTTTACGAAGGCAGTGCTCGCCAATTCCAGCTTGTCGATTAGCATTCTCATCACAGCCATCTGTATAGGGCCTTTCAACTATTTGGGAGTTAGACTAGCTCGTGACGGGGGAGTGATGTAGCGTTGCATGATGTGTACGGGACGAATGTGCGTGGTGTGGCTGTCGAGCATTTTGCTGGGTTGGGAGGAAGTGAGCTTGTGGCAAGTATGGGGGTTCCTAATCTACATTGTTGGAGTGATTTTGTACAATCAGCAATAGATGCAGGTTGAAAAGGTGTATTTGCCATAGTCTGAATTCTGAATTATAAATTTGATGGAGAGAAGGGACGTGTTTAAATTGTCGACCAACAACCCTCTGGCAGGCACTGGCTCCTCCGCCAAGTCCTCCTCCAACAACTATTACAAACGCAACGATCAACTCGATTCCAGCTCCAAAAAACTTACTTAGGTCCCAAGTACCCAAATCTACAAACCGAAAATTCCATAACGGAGGTCTTCCCGCTAGAGAGTTACGGAGGCTCCTGAGAAGGTGCAACTGGCCATGCCCAAGAAACAGTAATACTTTGATCAAAAGCCGCCACCAGAATTTTCAAATCCCTCTCAACGTCGCCGTCCCCTGGTGCCAAGACCCGGGCAGGAAGAAAGCTATAAACCCTAGCCCGAGCAAGTGATAAGGGGCCCCTCCAAAATGCTCACAAGCTCCAAGAAGGCCAAGGACATCAAAATCTCATCCTAGTTCTAGGAAAAGCCGATTAGCCACTTAAAGAGCCGAAATGTTATTCCGGAAGAGTAGCCCTAAGTGAAGCTGGTCAGCTGCAAGATGGGCTGCGGGCGGACCTTCAACCCAGAAGTTATCGGGAAGCACGAGAAGGTTTGCAAGAAAGTATTTCAGAGCAAGCGAAAAGAGTTCAACAGCTAGAAGCAGCGGATGGTGTAGAAGGAGCAGCCGAAGCTTATAAAGTAGGGGGTGCGGAAGTAGAAGATAATCTAAAGCAAGAAAGCCAACTCCAAAATCCCCAAATGGAAGGCACAGAGCGAGCAATTTCGCAACATCCTAAAACTCAACCGGATGGGAGACAAGGCTCCTCCCTAGCTCCAAAAGGCCCTGAAGCAAGCCGAGGATGTGGCCAACGGCTATGTTAAATGCGATTATTGCGGCCGCTCATTCAACGAGAAGGCTGCTGAGAGGCATATACCTTTCTGCGCTAAGAAGGCCAAATAGTCTGTCATCAAGAAAGGGGGGAAACGTTGATATTTAAATTGAGCAGTGTATAATTATTATCGATGTTAAGATTTGACGGGAAGGTTGTCGTCATCACTGGAGCCAGTGGAGGAATCGGAAGATAAATAGCCAGGTACTTTGCCAACAGAGGGGCTAAGCTCCTGTTGAACGACTTGGGCTGCAACGTGAATGGAGTGGGGTCATCCAAAGAACCACTTGACAATTTAGTAGCAGAGCTAAGTAAAATAAACAAAGACGTCGTTGCTAATTACGAATCTGTGGAAAACGGGTAAAATATCATCAAAGATGCAGTCAGCAAATTCGGCAGAGTTGATATTTTGGTCAACAACGCTGGAATCATCAGAGACGGGTCTTTCCAGAAGGCCACTCATGAGGATTGGCACAAAGTCATCGATGTCAATCTTAAGGGCACCTATTTATGCACCAAAGCCTGTTGGAAGCTAATGCTCGATCAAAAGTTCGGCAGGATCATAAACACTTGCTCGGCTGTGGGCCTTTACGGAAACTTCGGACAGGCAAACTACACAACGGCTAAGCTGGCACTTCATGGGCTTACACTGACACTCTCAAAATAGGGCTAAAAAAAGAATGTATTTGTGAACTCGATAGCGCCCATTGCTGCTTCAAGAATGACTTAGAAAGTATTTCCACCAGATATGCTGGCAATGATCAAGACTCAAGACGTTGCTAATTTGATCGGATATCTCACTCACTAGTCATCCACTGAAAACGGATCGCTTTTCGAAGTCAGTGGCGGCTGGGTCTCCAAAGTGCGTTGGCAGAGGAGCAAGAGCATATTCAGCAAGGATCTTACTGCAGAGTAGGTGCAGAAGCGAATGAAGTAAATCAACGACTTTTCAACGAGCGATAACCCTACGAAGGGTGAGGACACATTCCTGAAGATAATGGAGATGGCCAAGCTCTGAATTAAAATAGACTATGATATCAGCCCATGACCAATATTTATTGTCAAAAAGTTTCAAAGCTCTTAGAAATTATTCAACCAGAAGGATTTCTCTACAGTACGTTCGTCTCCACACCTTGAAGCTAAAGGCTTACCACGCCCTTAAGCCCCTCCACCCTCCCCAACTCTCACCCTTAAGAACTGTGTTTCGCATTTTTATGGGTTGGAAGCAAATAGTCTAAGGAAGGAGGCAGCTTTGGAGGAAGAGTGAGCTGATAAAGCTTAGTAAGAAGCGGAATGCCTGGGAACAGATGGAGATGAATAAAGTTAGACTGATAAAAAATAAAATTACTGAAGACAAAGGGGCAAAAATAAGAGTTCTCATTAAAAGATAACTCTTGAAGAAACTAATTGTCCGAACTAGAGATTCAAGACAAATAAAGCTTATCTTGTTTTAATTTCAGTAAAAACTTAATTTGTCCCTCAAGAGATGGCAGAAACTCAAGCCTTTCGCCCAAATTAAATCTCATTTGCTGAGATTTAAGGCAATGCAAGAACACCGATCCCACCTTATTTAAAAGGAAAACAAATAGAAATCGAAGTTTATCAACTGTTTGGTCAAGAGGTCTAAATTCAAGAGCAAACTTTTTTAACACTTTCAGAGATGGTCATCCAAAAAGAATATTTACTATGGTTGCAACAAGTTTTTCCCCTAATCAGTTCGAGTGAGCATTCAAGATCTTATTTTTCAATAGCTCTATCGTTATTCCATCGCTAGAAAAACTCTCCGTCTCAAGACTCAAGCTACTGAAGGAGTGTTAAAGAAAGTATTTTTACGAAAGCTAAGGGATTTTCTAATGACTTAGAAAGAGCTTTTAGGTCAAAGAAGTATTATTTAGCCTCTTCAATGCAATAACATATTCTTAAAAACTTCCTCCTCCATGCCCGATTTAGGAACTTTATTTACTCACTTTCCTTGAACTTAAAGAGAGTCCTGACTCTAAGAATTAAATTTTCGAAATTAGTGTGGAAGAAGTATAGTGCTCTAAATAAGTGTTTGGTTAAGTGGTAGGAGGGTAGCAGTGGATATTCTGAGGGCCCAAAATAAGAGTTATTCACAAGGGTTGATTTAAAGTGGCGAATGCAATAGATGGAAAGGAATAAAACTACTAAAGCTTAGGTAATAAGGTTAGAGGGCGAAAATGAAAAAACAAATCAAAAGTCTGAAGAACAAGATCTTATAAGAATATCAGCTCGATTGCTCTAGGCCTTCAACAGGTCCTTCTTAAAGTCTCTCAAGAATCGCTTCAAGTTCTATCTCATCCGATTATATTTTGGTGAGAGATTAATAATTCTCTTTCAAAAAACACTATTCAAACCCTTTCACCAATTAAAAGTTCATTTCCTTAGCCAGCTTTTCCTCGAAAATCTTCAGCTCAAAATCAGACTCCCATTACTCAAACGAGCCTTTTATTCGCTTAAGAAACTAGCAAGCAGACCAGGCGACTGGCAGCGCCTAATTTTGGAAGTGGAAAGTCTGCTTTACTAAAATGGCATATGTCGAATGAGTTGATTCAAAAACAATCAGATCGATCTGTCGGGCTTATTTTTGTTGAGGCGGGTAGGCTTGGTGCGATTTCGTAGGATGAGATTGTGAATATTTTCTAGTTTTGACTTGTGGCTTCGGTGGCTCCTATCCGTGAAAGACCTTAGAAGAAAATAGACTTTGCTATACTCCTCCTGCTTTACCTGGGTCTAATAGTTAATTTGCTGCAGGAACACTCTTTCCAGAGAATTCAGCTAGGTCGCATTGTAGTCCGAGTAGTACTCGCAGATGCTCTAGTTCTAAGGACATCGATCATCTATTATCTTAGCAGAAAGCAGAAGGGCCGTGAATAAGACGGCCTTAAAATTGTTAGGGTTGAGTGTAAGGGCAGTATACTTGATAAGCCTTTGCAAGAAAACAGTGGCGACAATGCAAATTTGAATATCAGTTTTGAGAGTAGTGATAAAGTTGGCAATGAAGTTTTTGATAGAGAGGGAGTCAATTGTAGTCTACCTAAGATGCTACCTGCAGCCGAAGACTGTCTCGAGATTGTCCTGCACACTTTCCTAAGAAGTCCTAGAAGTTAGTGCCCGGCTCTATGTTAGATCCACATCGACTAAGCACTCCTAGACTTTCGATTCACCCGGCTTTTCCATCAATCTAAGACTCCTCTAGATGAGCTACTTAATTTCCTCCTTCTTCTCGAGGAGTTTGTCCCTGAGTTTGGAGAGAGCGAGCTCTTCAATGCTCTCTGAAGACTCTTGCTAGGAGGAAGGAATCTTTTGAGTCTCCTCACGACCCCATTTGATTTTGGCCTTATTCCACTTCTTGACTGGCTTCTATCTGATTGAGAAGTACTAGTTCAAGGTGTTGTTGAAGGAGTTTTTGGTCAAAAGAGTCACAATAACTTTTGCCAGACAGAAACTCATCTCCTCGAGGTCTAAATCGACAATTGTGGATCCAAGGCATCCCCCTTAGAAAGATTGGTACAGCTATCTATATTATTGGTATCTCAGCTAACTGTTATCCACTTTTAAAGGCAAACGTCTGCATAGCTTCTGATGCAGTATAATTTGAGTCTATCCTTCTCTGACTTGATGGATCAGACTTATATCGTCTTGCGAAGGCTGCACTTTGCGGCAGTTACTGTGATTTGAAGTTTGGTGAGTGGAGAGCTCAAACCTGCTGTTTCTCACTTTTACTTTCTAAGAGGGCGAATAAAATTTAGGTGGTTTGAGGAGAGGTGGCTTAAGATTTTTCTAAGGAGGCTTCTCAATTTTAGTGATTGCAAGGAGAGGGGTTGTTTTGGAGATATGTCTTATGAGTTATAATAGCCTGTAAGAGTCTAAAGGCCCCAGCTTAAGCTTTTTGATTAGCGGCTTGATCGACTCGAGGGTTGGATCTCGGTACATTTGAAGCTTGTCCAATATCTCTGCCTTCAGCAACTACTCGCAGTGCTTTAGCTCGAAGATCTACAGGAGTTTATTGAAAAAGATGTTTTTATGTGGAGTTGGACGAGCTCTGCAGACTGATTAGATGCGGGGCTGTCGCTTTTTGGCAAAAGTCGATTTAGCGTTGACTATCCTTTTGAAATGCAGCTGTTGCTTTCTCTCAAACTACCATTTTCTCATTATTTACTCATATATTTCTAAGATAAACGACTTGGTTGGGCTGGATCTCCGATCGACAGGCCGGACACTCTCCCCTCTCAAAAGCATAGTGAGTCAGACATTCCCAGCAGCTGATGTGTCCGCAGGGGCCTACGGCAGGCCGTTGTATAAAATCCTGGCAGATCAAACAATTGCCCAAAAGCTCGCTAGGTTGGGACGGGGCGGCTTAAATGTCAGCAGGAATATTTTTCAACTCTCTTTAGGAGAATTGGAGTCTAATTTTTTTGATGATAAGAATGAGATACTGAAATGCTAACACGAACCCTACCCATGTCAACTTCTGCACAGGGGCGTCTGTCAAGTTTATCACCCTTACGTTTGTAATCACACCAGAAAACGTGTCACAGCTACTGAAGCAATGAAGCATCCTAAGCAACCTTCTATAATGGACTTTACCCTACGTCTCAAACCTCTCTACCATCAAATGCTCCAAGAACGCCAGAATTCCAAAGATGCTCCTTCGCAAGGGTGACGTCAGGCTTCCCTTGAAGTAGTCTGCCTTGTTCCAGTACCTATTGTAACAGTATTCTTCCTAAAGCGAGATAGATGACAGTATAAATCCAGTCAGGAAATGCAGAAGCAGTGCTAGAGTGCCATTGTTAGGGGCGAGCGAGTCAAGGGAGAGGAGCTGGAAGAGGGCGGTGCGCTTGCGAGCGAGCTGGGCCATCTGCAAAGGCCCTGAGAATCGTATCGACTGCATGAGGAGAGTTTGAATAAAAAATCACTTTTTATCTGTGCAGTATTCCTTAATTTTATATAAAATCTTCTTCTTGTCCCGGAAATTTTGTTCAGTCGACTTGCCGATGAAGATTTTGAACTCCTCGAAGGAGATGGTTCCGCTCTGGTCGGTGTCGAACAGCTTGAATAGTTGTTTGCACTAATCAAGCTAAACAATAATGTTGATCTTTTTAAGGAGGGCTATGAATTACTAGAGATTGAGCTAATGAGAATCGTCTAGATCGAACTTTTGAAAGCATTATTGAATGTCACAGGTTTTCAATAATGCATTGAGTCTAGCCACTAGCAGCAAGCTTTTCTTTGTGACCTACAGCTTTGACTCTTAATCAATCGTGCTTATTCCTAGCCAGAGCTGCAGCTACTTTAAGTCAATTGTTCCGTTCCCGTCTTTGTCGATCTAGTTGAACAAATAGATAAATTCTTCCTTTGTTATGTCTCGCTCAATGCTCAGGATCAGCTCACAAAACTCACTCTTGTCGAGCTCCAGGTCTCCGTTTTGGTCCATTGTCGAAAAGAGTTTGCGCAGATCGATGTTATTGCTTGTGATGGATAGATGAAGCCGACGCCGAATGAACTGAGCCTTTTAGCGAATTAAGTCATGCCTCTTGATAACTTCGGTGAAGAAGCCGTCGAAAACTCTATGTTTGTAGATGTCCTACCAGCCGAAGCGGTCCTCCTAGTTGACTTTTAGGCAGCCCTGGATGAAATCCATAACTACTGGGTTTTTAATCCTCTCGAACACTAGACTATCTCTCTTTATCTTCTACACTAAAGATATCTGATTTATCGCCTAGTAAGGGCGTCTCCCTTCGAGCAGCTCGTAGAATATCACTCCCAGGCTCCAAATATCCGTCTTGTAGCTATACGCCTAGTTCAGCAGCACTTGTGGAGACATGTAGAGAGGCGTCCCTGCCATCGAGTTCAGCATCGTTCTGTTGTGATTCTTCAAGTTTCTCGAAAAACCGAAGTCGCCGAGCTTAATATTTCTTTGTCCGTCAATGAGTATGTTTTCGGGCTTGATGTCTCTGTGGATGATACCTTTATTGATGAGGACAAGGAAGCCTTTTAAGATTTGAATAATAACAGTAAGTGCGTCGGAATGTTTGAGGTAGCCGTACTACTTGAGGAGCTTGCGCAAGTCTCCTCCAGCACAAAACTAGAGGACGAGGTAGAAGTTGTTTTAGGTTTCGAGTACGTCGATCAATTTGACGATATTGGGGGAGTTCAACTTCTTCATAATGAGGATCTAGGTATAGAGGGTTTGTAATTCGAACACATCCTTTTTGAAGGAGGCCTTGGAAACGATCTTGATCGCGTACTGCTAATGAGCATTGTCCTTCAGCTGCCCCAGGTGCACTTCTGATTGGCCCTTCCCCAAAGGCTTACTCATGTTCGGGATTATGTACTTATCTACCTTCTTACTGTACATAGATTTATTATTTAATTCAGTAAGACTATGACAACTTTTTAAAACCAAGTTAGTCCATAATTAAACCATCCATCCGCACTTGCCGCCCGACTAAGTCAAGAGCTGACTTTACTGTCTGGAAGCCACTCAAGGGCTGCATCCCACTGCCTCTTGGTGATATTTCCCTGTTCAAGCATTATAATGTCAATTTATAGTGGGTTTGTTACCCGACAGCAATAGTAACTATACGATTTGCTGACGAAATAGCTAATCGAGTTGATGCTGGGTAAGCTGCAGTAGGCGTTTAAGCTGATCCCGAAACTAATGGACTCGACGTTCCGATGTTCGGTTTAGAAAAGATTGAAAAAGTTAAGACAGCTGGACTAGTCGAAGTACCTCAAGCCCAGACTCTCAGTGTGTTTCCTTAAACTCTAGAAGGAGTGGAGCCTCGAGCTTTAGAGATAATAAACATATTCTTACAAGACCAAGTCAGTGTACAGCTCAAAGTCCAAGTACGTCAATAGCCAGGTCATCACCACTCCCAAGTCCTGTCTCGCCCACGAAAAGGAGCCGACTAGGCGATATCACAGCACTCGCAGGGCTGAACACAAACCTAACCCAGCTCCCTTCTATATCAATAGCAGGTATAGGGATCTGGTCACTATATAGGAATAAATGCCGAAAATAGGGAAGCTCAAGCTGCCGAAAGTGCTTAAGACGGAGGAATCGCTGCCCACCCAGTTTTGGGAGAGGAAGAAAAATATTTCCGAAATCAGGATTTGAGTTGTTTTTAAATGCCAATAGACCCCGAGGCCAGACTTGACTTCCTTAAAAAGATCATCAACGGCCAGTCCCAGGCCCAGTCCCGCCTCCTCAAGGATGAGGCCCACGGCGAGTTCCTCAAGACCAAACAGCAGCTCATAGGGGAGGAGACATCCAAGGAAGATGTCAACTTGGCCAAGCAGAAAGACCAGTTCAAGATCGACATGCGCATAGCTAACTCAAATAAAAAGAATTAGAGCAAACTGCGCATTATGACTGAGAGAGCCGACAAGCTTCAGCTGGTCAAGTCGGAGATCAAGGATCGACTTGAGAAGATTATTCATAACTAGGATTCATACAAGTAGCTTATGACTGACCTGCTCGTACAGGGACTCATCAAGCTCCTGGAGAAGGAGGTGGAGGTGGCGGCTCTTCCTCGTGATACCAAGCTCCTTGAAGCCGTGTTGCCTAAGGCTAAAGCAAAGTATCTGTAGCTTTATTAAAAAGAGCTTGGAAGGACTACATAATTAAACTTAAAGATAAAGGAGCGGGGATTGGGCAAGGAGTATGATGACATGCTGGGAGGAGTGGTGGTGACTTGCCATAAGGGAAAAATCGTCTGTGCGAACACATTGAAGCTGAGGATCGAACTGGCTTACGAGGAGAGTCTTCCCGATATTCGAAAGGAGTTGTTCTTCAAATGACCTCGATTCAATT
>QQSS02103303.1:0-16677 GCA_003687565.2 Craspedacusta sowerbii
ATGTATGTATGTATGTATGTATGTATGTATGTATGTATGCATGCATGTATGTATGTATGTATGTATGTATGTATGTAGGTATGTATGTATGTATGTACGTATGTATGCATATCGTACACGCATTACAAGAAAATCCCATTCGTATTATTGCTCTAACCAAGGACAGCTAATAAGTACCTGCTAGCTGAACAGTGCCATCAGCCCCAAGAAGAATGTTTCCAGCCTTAACGTCCCTTAATAAAATTTGGAAAATAACACTGCAAGGCTAAATGGCAGAATGAAAATCAAAATCTCATTCAGAGGTTGGGAGAGCACAACAACAAAAGGTACACATCTAAGATCTTTTGCGTTGCCTCGTGGGCAGCCATCTCAAACTTTCTACTAAATATTAACGCAATTTAATAGGATTCTAGCAACAACACCTCTTAGCGAAAACAAGCAACAATTGAAACAATTCGAGCCCTACCGATGTATCTGGCCATTCTTATGGAAATACTCAAGTCCCTTCAGTACTTCTTTAAGAACAGTCGCGATCACAGCTTCGTCAAGAACACCTTGCAAAGGATCCACCAGCTTGCTCTTTGTTAAATGCTTTATAATGTCAAGCATAGAGCCTGTTAAAAGAGGGACAGCTTAAAAAATACCCTTTTATTTAGGTTACCAAGAAAAAGCAATTTCCCTGACATGCGGGTTAACCATAATGGAAAAACCCTTAAAACAAACCAAGTCACATTAAACTAATGCTGTCTGATAGCCCGACTGAACGCATATCGACTTGCAGTCAACTAATGTTAAATTAAAGCTGGTGCCTTATAGGCCCTACAAAATGCATATCGACACAAGGCTATCTAGACAACACTGAAATCACGATATGCCGCTTCAGTATAATGCCGTTTAAGGAAGTCCGAATCTATCTGCACTATGAAAAAACCAGGCGATCATGACGGCGTCTTCATGACAATGCTCGCAGTGGCTAGATGCCGATCACATTCAGCCCCCAATCGACCAGAGATGCATGCGCAAAGCAAGGCCCTCCCAGAAGCAAATTTGCATGGAGCCACGATAAGCATACACACACATTCCTATATAAATTACTTTCGCAGTACAAATACGAAACAGCGTGAAAATATTTCTTAATGAGGCGTCTTAAATTGCCGCTAAAACAGCCGCGCACATAGAACAAAGTTGGATGAAACAGGGTTAGACTATTCCTCGGTGTACACGTAAGTGAATCATCTTTTATGCGATCATTTACAGTAACGCGTGCCTAAGAAAGCACGACTACCTTACCACCATCAAGTAGTTTCATAATAATCCAGAGCTCTTGCTTCACAATGAAGGAGGTGTAGTAGTTTACCACATTTTCGTGGTGACATTGACTCATTGTTTGAATTTCTTTCTAAAAAGATAGCAGCACTGGTTACCATGATATCACAATAAGGTAACACAATTTAAAATCACGAAAAGCGTAAGGATCAGAGGCATTAACAGAAACTTTTTCCAGGCACCCAATGCCACCATCTGACTGCATCATTGATACAGCAGATGTTGATACAACATTTAATCAGGGTCACAAACAAAAAACAGAGAAAAAAGAAGAAACAAAGAAACAAAGCAAGGGCAAACCTGCATTTCATCTATGCTTGCACCACACTTCTCAAGATCAATTCGTTTAATAGCAACCTTTTCATTTTTCGGAATGTAAATAGCAGCTTGCACAACCGCAGTAGCTCCATAGCCTGTGCAAACAATTGAAAAGCTATAAGCTTGGCAATAGGAGACACAGTATGAATATCGCTGCCACCACAATAAGTGAATCTTATACTTTTATTACTTAGCAGATCGTCAAAACTAGTGAAACAATAATAGGAGAGACACAGAAAGAGTATTACACACAAAATGGAAAAACACAGGGCTTTTATTTCCTTGAAAACGAAAAAGCTCTTCTTCATGACATTACACAAACGTGAGACCAGTCACAGCTGCTCAAACAGCTACATCTCAAGTCATGGTCCCATAAAAAGGACTAATCAGCCTTTAAAAGTTTTACATTCAAATGAAAGTGTTAACGCCGTCAACATACCAATAACCTCCTTAAGGTCATAGTCTTCCTTGCTATTTGACCAATGCCCACGAAGAGATTGCAGAGTTTTGGACTTCGCAGCCAAGTCTAATGTCATTTCTGCAACTAATGGCCTAAGCCAAAGTGCAGTGCCTACTTTTTGAACCAAGGGAGAAATTAGAAATTCAAGCAATTTCATGTAAATTTCGGCATCTAATAACAAGTGATAGAGAAAAAACAGAAGACATTTGTACATTTATAATGTGACCTTTGCTAACTAAGCACCATGCTTAATTTTTTTACAAAAGCAATATTTATCCAGAGAGCAGTCCAGAGATCTATTAAGTTAATACTCTGGCCATACGTCAGAATTAGTATTCAGTTGGTAGATCTCTAGACAAATCATGGATATTCACAGTCTAAGCCCTACCTGTGTACCTTTGAAAGTGCTTATTACACTTTAGTACAGGATTTACATTTATAATTACTATATGCTACCTATAGCACTTCCCATCTTACAACATAGGAAATGCTTGTGTAATCAACTTCTAAGGCCAAAACAGCCAACTTTCTTTGACAGGCTGCCACATCAGCGTGTTTTTTTTTTTGTTGATTCAGAAACTTCTATTAGCCACCATGCAGTTTTGTTCCCAAAAGCCAGAAACAGATGAACCAGATTTGGAGAGCTACATTTCAAGTTAGACCAATGTCATTTTTGAACGGCTTGAATTTGAACTCCAGACATCCCCGCTAAAAGATAATTCTTAAACCAAGGACTGCTATAGATCTCGCATGGGACATTCTGAAAAAAAAATAGTCAGAATAATCATGAGGTCATATTAAACGATCATGGCATCCTGTGTGACTTTCGTGATGACAGAACTGTTTTGGGCAACCAAGTTGGGAAGAACGTCAAGTTCAACTAATCTAAGCTGCATGAAGTAACAAGAAGAAACATATGCCAAGTTCGTTGATGCAAGTATGCCAACTTGGAAAGTGATTTACTTGATCATAAAATGAAATTTAAAATATGAATTTTAAAAAATGCTAAGTACTATACTAAAACATTCAGAAGCATAATTCTATGCCACACAAGCATTCTTAGAAATCTCCACATTTCGGATACCTGCCACCCAAGCCGACTTACCAGCCCACTTACGGAGCTACTAACTACTTCATCGACTTGGCCAGTACAGAAGAGCGAAATATTCCACAAAAGAAAACTTCCAGTATCCTGGCCTTCACTAGAGCTTCAACCAATCGATGTAAGATTAACGGAATTCAAAACATGCTCAGTCTATACCTCAGAGCTTTTGAATGGCTAACAACCTGTATAGGAACCCTTTTTAAAAAATATTTACAGTAGCAAGATACTGTAAAATATACGAGCGCAGAACATATTATAAAATGAGCGCTGCAACATAAATAACAGGCAAATAACAGTAAATTCGGAGGTCGCAAAGCAAAACGACATTGGAAGTTCCAGCGCCAGCAATAACAGAGTCAGCAGCGCCTAGCTGCTCGAGGTACTGCGAACAATCGACGTGATTTAGCGCGGCGATCGTCTTAAGTAATCGCCTATATACTGGCGGTCATCGGGAAGCGTTTCTTGTCGGCAAGGTTAGATCTATCGGAATTTCATCATGCTAAGCGTATAACTTGAGTCATCCTAAGCAAAAACAATATTTCTGCTCAAACAGAGGCCATGACCAGCCTCCATTACGCTTGGATCAAACGTCGCACTTCTGCCGCCTCGAATGTGATTCAATTAAATTCGATTCACGATGCGACTCACGATGCGACTTCGCTGCTGGCACGACGCCCTTTCAAACGCATCTCGTAATTAAATTGGATTACCTCAGGCGCGCGCGGTTTTCGAATACGCAACTAGTTGAAGGAAATTACTGGAGCTGGCTCCAGTCAATATGCAACACCGCAAGCTTTCAGCAAGCCTAAGTAAAAAAAAAGCATGACAAAACGAGCTCATCTAAGCAAGAAAACATGGCTCTGTTGAAAACGGTATACTAGAGTTGCTTGACAACATCGCTAAAGCAATAGAGCTTAGCCATACGCCATTGGTGTCTGTCTAGACATGGCTAATGCTTATGACACTGTCAATCATGACATCTTATTAAGTAAAATGCCTTGGTCTGGAATCTCTGACACTAGCATCTCATAGTTCAGCTTGACTGGCCACAGCCAATAGTAATATTCTTCTTGTCGCTTTTTATGTTCCACAGAGCCCCCCACTACTGTTACGGTGTTAACAAATTCACCAGTTCCTGCATTCCGCCAACGCCAGACGCAGATTGCCCTATGTGGTCAGTGACGTGCATGGGAACCGAGCTTTAGCCTTTCACCTGTTCAGTATTAACTGATTGGCACTTAGCTTTTTCCTTAGCAGCCTCAACACTAGGAGTATCGGTCAAAGTACCCAGGACCAGAATTGGCAACAGCCACAGGCGGT
The DNA here is from genome assembly GCA_003687565.2 of Craspedacusta sowerbii. NCBI lineage: Eukaryota > Metazoa > Cnidaria > Hydrozoa > Limnomedusae > Olindiidae > Craspedacusta > Craspedacusta sowerbii. The sequence continues at coordinate 4,530 of QQSS02103303.1, forward strand.
GAAAAAATAATTCATAACAGAATCTGGCTGTTTGAATAAAGACGTTTTACAGTACATACACAGCAAATTTATGTGGAGTAATACAATGATCTATTCTCGGTTTTATTTCATTCTATATTTTTCTAAACAATGTCACTCTTTTTAATCGAGTGTCTGATCGCATGCTCTCCACACACATTCCTAATTTTGTAACACAATAGAAAAAATAAGCAACAAATGCAGATCATTGGCCAGAATACAACAAGATGATTGTAAATACTGAAAGAAGTAACAGGCACATACACCTGGGCGTAAACTATTTATCAAAGGGATACCAATTTTTGAGTAACGATTTCGTCACAGTAGTGATTACGAAATTTTTCTCGATGAGCGCATTCTTGATATTTACAGGATAGTCTATATTCAGTAAAATATTTGCATCAGACAAAACTCGGCTCCTACTTTCTCGTCTGTAAAACAAAATTGAACTAGTTCTGAATAAAGAAAGAAGCCGTTCAACTAAGAAAAAATAGGCATTCAACAAGCTTTGTCCTATTCTAAGTGATCTTCGACCCTTGATGTAATATGTCTGTAGATCTCGCCTATGTTACCCGTATTCTATTCCATTCTATTTTATCAGTCTTGACCTCCTATGGGTGGAGGCATCTCCAGAGCCAGAAAGCTGTCGTTAGCGTCATGATTTCAGCATCAAAATCTTGGATCAGAGCATTCAAAATCTACCTCCGATAAGACGCACAATAGACCTAAACCCATCAAGTGCTAACAATTTGGTTTTCTCTTCGTTTATTCTTAAGTCACAGAGAAGGGCTGTCTTCTGTATCGCTGTCGCTTCCACATCGCTTCATGCTAGAAAAGCACTGTCATCAGAGAACTTGAGGGCAGTGACCCACAAGTTTGCTCGAGAGCGCACAGCCTGACTGTCTTCAAATGCTGCTTTCGTTATGGGGTCAGCCACGCTGTTGAACAGCAGAGGCGATGCAATCCACATTTTTTCAAAACCTATTTTATGATATTGCAACATCCTCGATATAACGTCTGCAAGAAAGCTAAAACATAAAAGTCCACGCACCAAAGGAAACATAAAATCTAACACCTTTAAAAAACGGAGAATAGAAACTACAAACTCTTTTAATTAAAATGGAGACCACACGTGGTGAGCAGAGCAAAAAGAAACTCCAACTCCAAGCAGAACAAGCTGTTACAGCATGCTTGACAGATAAGCGTTCTGTTCACGCAAGCTTGGTTAGGCAAGGATCACGATAACCTCTTTGAATCTAAAGTGAACTTGATTGTCGTAAGAAGAATTTCTTCTTTAACAATGTCATTTCAGTCTCGATGACAATGCAAGAGAATTTTTGCGTAAAGTCTAGTATTTAAGACAAGAAATCAGGGACAGTGCTAATGAAAGTTGGTAAATGCCTTGCATTCGAGCAAAATGTGGTTATGTCCTGAATGTCCGTAAGTAGGATCATCAGTATCTGCAAAGTTTTGTAAAGATTTGTAAGCACGTGCGTGACTTACGCTAAGCCTAAGCTGTGTTAAAACCCTTAGACAATGCGGATGATGAATTTTAAGGTGGATACGGGTGGTCGTATCATTTGTGTCAATGCAGTCTCAAGAAGAGAATATCTCGATTGAACGGAGGCTATTCTTTGAGTTTATCCAATCTAGTATTACCGTCAGTAAAAGAAGAATCCTTGAATATTGATGTATGACAGCTAAAGTTATCGAACAAAAATCTTCTACGGGATTGCTATCCAGAGTTCGTATGTGGTACTAAAGAAGACAAGTGGGCCGGAACCAAAATTTACTTATTTTCCAGGATGTGAGTAGTCTTCTACAGCGCGTCTGACGGGTAATGCTTCCCATCCTAGGTCTTCGTACAGTTTGTTGCTGTGCTGCCCTTTCAGGCGCCAGTAATTGCTAAGGCTACTTGGCATTAATCAGACTCTTATTTTTTCAAGCATTTCTAGTGAGGGAGTGATGCACTACGTCCGTGTAATCAAAGGGTGACCTAAGAAACGATTTGTAAATTGTAATGACACTGCCCCTAGTAAAAATGTTGCGAGGCCGACAGAGCAAACCGACCCATTTCATAAATTTAGAGATTAGTGAAAGATAGATCGCTCTCCAGCAATAAGCCTAAGTGCTTTACTTCCTTCGCGCGAGGTACGAGTAGCTGGTTGGAGACTAGGGAAGATTGAGCAGCACGCACACCTTTTTTTGAAAAGAAATTTTCTACTGCTTATTTCTTCGGGTCGGAGTTGAAAGCGATTTTGCAATGACGAACCCATCGCTCTATCAGAGTAAGGTCATGTGAAAGGTTCTGGTAAGATCTCTGAGCGTCAAGGAAAGTAGAAGAAAGCGACCGTCACTTCTGATGTCCACAACTAAATCATTTATATATATGTTTTTTGAATGTGATATTTTTTAGTTGGCTTATATATCGTTCTCTTTATTATTTTGAAGGCTATGTTCCGGTCTCAAGTGGGTTTCCAAAAGAGGTGCAAAGCAGACTCGTCAGGATACTTTATTATTCGAGATTGAAGTACTGGAAAGGTAATGCCCGTCGCGATAAGCGTGCACTGGTTCGCAAATAAGTTGTTTATTGACTCTGCTTTTTCTTCTGCCTAGTCTGCTTCACCAATAAGGATGTCGTTTTCGATCGGAGCTGGAACGACAGGTTTTACCTCGTTATTTTTAGACATTTCAAGAGTAATCCAATAATTTACTGAACTGAAGGACTCCTGTGGTTTTCTCTTATTCTTGCCTGAAAGGAAGCCATACTACACCTAACAAGTTTAACAAGGTTTTGCTTCATCTAGCTAAAACAAACCTCGCCATGAAGCCTCTTTTTCGTTGTTTTTTTTTAATGAAACCGTACAAAGCGATTATATTCCCTCCGCAATTCCTTATACCTGTCTGAGGGTTCAGTCAGTTTAACGTGAAGCTATATTGGTAACCATTTAGCTTTAAAAAATATCCTGTCGGCCAAAATCTGTGTAACTAAAATCAACCTCCAAGTCCATGTCAATGCTGTCCAAGCTAGCCCTCCTTTTTTCATGATCAGCACGGCTATAGTGCCATGCCATGTTTTGCGGCTGTATATTGGTGTGAGCTGAACGTTTATCTTCCAATTTTCTTTAAAGACCCCCGCCCTTCCTCATAGGGTTTGACATATCCATTTTACACCTAGAATTTCATCGGGACTGAAATCTCCGGTTAATATGAACATTTCGGTGTTGTTCAAGTTAGCAGTACTGACCAAAGTTCAATAGAGAAAAGGAACGTCTGATTTTGCATATCCGGTCAACAAGTTTTTAACGAAGCCAACCTTGCAAGAAAATGCATCTTTGTTATTAAAACTTTACCGACCCGAAATTATTTTCTTGCCGCGAAATGAAAGTTAAGCAGCAGTTCCTACCATTAGAATGGATCTTACATGAAGGTAACACAGAAGTACCTGTCTTTTGTCGATCTGCGCCAAGTGTGCGGGAGACTCGGACGTGGAATCGCGATGGCGTCGAATAGCAATGTGTATGATACATACGGCTCATTTCAGCAATCCATGTCGGGTCCTGCTGGTGGAGTGGGTTATCCAGCGTCTGCAAGTCCACAAATCCTTCGTTCAGATGGTCTGAATGGGACCGAGAGGCGTAGTTGGGATCGTAATGATTCTTTTGCCAGAGATCGTGACCGCGGTGAAAAAGACCGCAGTGGAGTCGACCATGATCGCCCTCCATTTTCTCGAGTTTTCGTAGTTTGTTGCAAGTCACACAGTGCTGAAGATTTGAGATCCTGTTTTGAAAAATATGGGATTGTTGAAGATGTATGGGTTGTCAAGGACAAGTTTACAAAAGAAAATCGTGGCGTTGCGTATATCAAATTTTCAAAAATGTCGGAAGCCACCTTAGCAATCGAGGAAATGGACGGAAAAATGCTTTCCGAAGAAGATGAAAAGCCTCTTAAGGTATAGTTCTTCATGTTTCCTGTTTCAGATTGGAGACTGGCCTGTTAAATTGCAAATTAAAGTTTTGCTTGTTCTGTGCATAGTGACGAGTTTAATAGTCAGAAATGGTAAATTTATATGATTGCTGATATTGATGATGGAAAAATTAATCTTTGAAAATCTTTAAAATGTTAGTTCAAATCAGACAGTTGTAAGTACTTACCTGCTTATAATGTCTCTATGATATATTATTTAATAACTATTTAATCTGGAATATTCTATATTATAGGTTATTATCGCTCAGCCAAAGTCTAGCAAGTCCACTGATGATTTCAGTGACGAAACAGCTCTGACTAGACTGTTCATTGTGATTCCCAAGGACTTAGAAGAAAAAGATCTTAAATTGCGTTTTGAAGAATATGGGGAAATAGAGTATGTGCAAGTTGTGAAGGATAGAAAAACTGGTGATCGCAAAGGATTTGGTTATGTTAAGTTTCGTAGACCACACGCTGCTGCTCTGGCTGTTGAAAACTGTGACAAGTCTTACAAGGCTGTAATGGCGGAGCCTAAGTCAGCCAAGTTAAAGCGTGACCATGCTGATGCTGGTGTATTCTCCTCTCAAAACCAAGGATCTAGAGGAGGGCACCTCCAGGATCTTGGTTTAAATCTGGGAATAGGTATCTCTGGTAGGAGAGAAGAAAACTCGGGTGCACCAAGTGCAGGTGGTGCTTTTTCCAACTTGGGTTTTCAAGATATTCGTACAGGAACTGCACCTGTCAGCAATCGTTTGCATGTTATTGTCTCACCTAAAGTTAATCAAGAAGATCTAGGAAGATTGTTCGATCTGATTCCTGGCATGGAGTTCTGTGATTTGAAAAAAAACTACACTACTGGGGAGTCAAAAGGATATGCATTTGTTGTTTACAACTCAGTTGGCTCTGCTATCTATGCAAAGGAGAAGTTAAATGGTTTTCATTATCCTCTAGGGTGTAGATTGGTTGTTCAATATGCCCAAGAAGATGTTGGTGGTGATTTGCTTTTGACCCCCAAATCAACTCCAAATGAGGCTAGCAATGAAGCTGAAACTTTGTTTAGCAGTTTAAATCTTCCTCCAGTTCAGCCCTTGGCAAATGCAGATGCTGAGTGTGCAGAACGGCTTTTCATTGTATGCAATCCTAACCCATTACCTGACCATATGCTGAGGGATGTTTTTTGTCGATTTGGGTCTCTTATTGATGTTTACATGCTGAAGAGTAAGAACTTTGGTTATGCTAAGTTTGCTAGTATTGATTCTGCTGACATGGCCATCAAGGCTCTCAACGGAAATGAAATCCTAGGCGTAAAGATGAAAGTTATGCTTGCAGATCCTCCTAAATCTGGAGAAACAGCTCGAAAGCGTCCAAGAACATAACTAGTTGTGCGAAGGAATAATTGGTTCTGCATGTTGTGGTGAGTTCTTCTTTCTTCTGTAAAATGATGCTGCTTTATGGAACCTTAAGCAATCAAACCTATACTGCGACTTAGGGTGTTATTTTATCTTAGATGCTTAACATATTGATTTAACAACTGGTGAATGCCTTGCCTTCCTGGTTGTTATGCAAGAGTCTATACTGTTATAAAATCGTTTTGCATATTTATGGGTATGCAGAGTTTGGCATTTAAATAGTTCTGGAGGAACTTACCACAGTGTCAGGACTAAACTTCGATTGAGGTGTGCAAAATTATATCCTTATATTCTTTCCTGTGTTAACGATAATGGGCTGTGGAAGAGCTTAAAGATTATGCGATAATGCCATATATGGAAGGTATCTCGTCTATGACATGTATGGTTTGTCGTGTACATAGGGTGTTAGTAGTTGCTGTGTTGCACAATTAAAATTAGCTTCCTTAAATTTAGCTTCTTTTGTAGTTAGAGTATGGTCTTCTAATTGCTTTAATTGCAGTTTGTAGTAAATTTACTTTTATCAGTAATATTTATAACCCCTGTGCAGAGGAACCCTAAATATCCCCCTCAAAGAGAAGAGTCCGTGCTATTTTTTTGTACAGAATGGCTAGTATTAGCTGTGTGCAATGGGTTTGACTCTTAAGTACTCGGCCAGGTCGAATTCTGAAATGTTGATTTGCGTCTCGAACACGAATTTTTTCAGCTTCTAGACAATCATATTTATGGTTAGGTGCACATAACTAAGCGCTAGGAATGTGTAGTTGTTCACTCTGTTTGTTGTGTTCTCTCCTACAGATGCACTGGACAACTTCACAGTTACGGGACGTTTGTAAACGTTACCATACGATGAAGCAGCTGCCGACATGCACTGGGCACGGTGACAAACAAAAACACTTGCAAGACGCAACATGTCTCACGTCACAAATGATTGTATCCTGGACAATACTCGCTCCTTGACAGGATGTATTTAATTATAGCGTGTAACTGATAGATGTAGCATGTTACCAGGCAAGTGTACTGCACTAGTTAAAGCACATGACCGCTTTGTTTTATCTCTGGTTCGCACTTGTTTGTGGGGCTGTGGGGCATTCGCTAAGGTAAGTTTGCAAGCTGGACTACGATGGGCGCACAACGAGTTCTCGCGGATGCATATTTTGGTGTTATTCAAGATAATTTGGCACTACGATCTATCCCTCCTTGGTTTCTCCGATGTTGCAGCAGTAAAGTGTGCCGCCTAACCGTGATCGGTAGACCAGTAAGTTAAAGCGATATGCTAAAGAATAGCCTTAAAATCGCTAACTTGATGTAGTTTTCGTATGAAGTTTAAGCTTTTACCTTACGATCGGCTGCGGAAAACAATTTAAATATTAAGTTCTGGTAAATCAGACTTATGGTTGTTCTAAACTTCCTTTGGTGCCGCGGAAGGTTACCCTAGTAAGGTCTGCCCTCTATACTCGCGTACTAACCCATTCAATTGTGCTATGGCGCACGCTGATCAAAGTTCCCTCTAAGTAAGTGTGCTGTTTTTGGCCAACAGCGTAGGGTTTTCCGATTCGATTTTGTTCTTCCGTTAGTCTTGTGATGAAATTTATCCGCCGCAGTAGTTGTTACTGCAATAATCAGATGGCCTGACTTGATCCTCGATTATCCGTTTTCTTGTATGTGTCAAGAAGCGCCCAGTTTGTCTTCGTGCTAGTCTTTTTGCGCTCTGGATACAGTTTGTTTGCAGCTGCAACGTACCTGGTCTATCCATTCTGAAAAGTTATCTGCTTAAGTGTGGAACCAGTGCTGGTTTGAAACTCTTTCGCTGTTTGTTTTTGCCACCGCTGATGCCTACCTCTCAGGCGTTGCATGTAGATTAAGGGGCAGACCGTTTGAGTTCCATCTAAGTTTCCTTTGCGAATTGACGGAAACGCGATCTATATCGCCCAGAAGATTGTGCGCCTTGAAAATTCAGAGGTTTTCTCTGCACGCAGGCTTCTTTAAGCAGCATGCAGATGTTCTCAGCAGAGCAACAGATTGGCCGTGCGGTCGCGATTACATCTAGATACGGTAAGCATGTCTTGTTTGTATTTGTAATGTCTGTTCGTGAATAAACAAGTCTCCGACATGGCCTCCTGAATGCTTCACGATTGTACTAAATGCATACTTAAACAGATGTAATCATGACCCAAGAAGCTGCTGAGATCCATAAAAATGCCTTGTAATTTATCTTGTTGCCGTGCCCTACCGCCAAGCTTGCATACTAGCTGTTAATATCAGGCTATCCGCTTGAGCAATCAGTCGTAAGCGGAAGCGTTTGCTTGGTTCTAACTGCCCTGTATAAGGCCTTGGTGTTTGCGGCAACCAAGAAAGTGGGGCGTACTTGTGTTGCGTCGTCTTCGTGCTTCTAGGTGATAGAAATCGTCGTATTGCTGTTAGACCGTGTCTGTTGAGGTTCCCTGTCCGCGCACTGGTTTTACGATCTCACTATGAGTCGCGTGGACACGCTGAGATATCGGCTTTCAAGTTGTGGATCTTGCCAAAGTCTTCCTAATTCGCTCACCAATCCTACTCTGTGGATCTTGCCGTAGTCTTCCTTATTCGCTCACCGATCCAGCAAGTATGTGGTGATGCTTTTTACGCGTGTGCGAATTTCGTCTTTTGAAGATAACCTTACTTAAAGATGCTTTTCTGCTGCAGGTTGGTTTCTGAGGCATCTACCGGACTGCTGTTTACAACTAGGCGTTGTATATACGTTTTTGGTAAACGTAACCTTTTGTTTTACGTTGCCATTTGTATTCCATTTTCGATTGTGGGTTTTTGCCTGTTGTTGGCTCGATAGTGTAGATGTGCCGCTGCGCTTTTGAGCACGAAGGTAAGTCATGGGCCAGTGTTTTGTTTTTCTTTCTTTCATAAATAGCTGTGCAGGACAGCAGTCTTCCTGCACGTGGGGATTCTGAGTTGTCCGATTGCTACGCTTGTTTTGGTGCGCGGAAACATTGTGGTGCTTCTACTACAGTATTCCTTTCGTCTTTAATTAATGTGGCTAACTTGTTGCTGTAGTGCGTGAAGTGTCCTTTATTGTAACGTTTACCTGACGCTTAAGTTGGACTGTATAAGAATCATTTGCACAACAAATTAAATGGTATTCGCTTTCTTAGCTCCTGCGAGGCGTCCATACTGCGACCGTAAATTGATTTTTCTAGGTGAAATACCCTCCTTCATCGTCGCCAGGTGCTCTGACAATATGCGCTAAAAGGGTCTCTAAAGGCAATATCCTTAATGAGTGATTGGAATTTAGTAGTTGATATAGGCTATCCATAGTTCAATCGTTTTGGAAGATGCTTTAAGAGCAGCAAACCTTTTTCAACAAGCGCCTTTTGCCTCAAAGAACTGTTTGCCTCTCAGTTCCAGTTGGATACGAGACCTTGCATGTCAAGTGATTAAATTATACTTTTATTACGGCAGATACCGTGCTGGTGCCTGTACTTTTACGCTGCTGTGGAGGCCTTCATATTGTGGATAGAAAAATGCCTTCTCGAGGTATTTTGCGAAAGCAAATTATTTCTGACAAAGTTCATAAGATGCACAGACTCAACAAGAAAATAGACCCTTTTCCGAATATCAAAAGGGCACGGAGTTAAGGGCTTGAGAGTGCCTCCACAAGATTCTGTCCAGGCACGCTGTCTCAGATTATACAAAAAACAGCAGCCAGATCGAAAAAAAAGAACGACAAACTAAGGCATATTTGGTGACTTCATGAAGAAAGGTCGAAGTGATACTTTTTAAGAGCACAATTGCAGTAACATACGCGCTGTCAGAAATGAGTATAGAAATCATACAAAATGAACGTTGTCCTGTCATGGTATGACCATGCCATGATGTAGGAAGCGCCGGGCCCCCTCTCGAGCTGGGTAAAGGAGGAGGAAGTGAGCAGAAAGACCCCCAGACAAACTCTCTGCTCCACCATTGGACAGTGAGTACATAACTTCCTCCTCCCGAATTGTATTAAAAAAAAATTTTTTTTCATGAAAATACATTTACAAATAACTAGTAGCACTAGTAGCGGTAGAAGTAAGCTAGCCGAAGAATATGACTCTCCCATAGTTCTGAGTTCCTTTCCAGCGTCTCCGGGCAAGTCCACAACACGGTGCTGAAAGAAGCCCAGCATATCCTACGCCTGGTCACTACTTTCAGAGCGCCCGTGAAACCCAATTTTTTTATGAACTTGCTAAGAGATGTGGATTTCATCCACCAATTAAACAAGAAGAGGTCACATTTATAAAAAATGAAAAAAAGTTAAAATGCTGTTCTTCGGTGACACCGCTAGCTGCAAACACATTCTGCCAACATAAGATTGATTAGTTAGCTTATCCCAACTGCTTACAAAGGAACCGGTAGCTCTAATTCGAGTAAGCGCCAGTTTGAAGCGCTAGTAACAAGAAATCAAGAATTTACCGCGGTGATTCGAACAAGGCAGCCCAAGAAGTTCGACTAGCACTCTCACCAGATCTGATGGATATTCCTCGAACGCAACACGCACTTTTCAACTCATCAATATGATGAAGAATATCGGCGACGTTTTTTTGCCGAGAGAAGCTACGCCAGCAAGGGAATTCTGCGACTTAAAAAAATTTGACTCAAACGTAAAGTAGAACCACTTCGAACAAATGCTCTCCCCATTAAAAAAAGGAGAGGCCTTCATACTACTTCATTTCCAGTGCAACGACAAAGCAGCAGCGAACAGAACCGTTAAAAATCCAGACATCATTCAAGGAGGCTGTAATTTTTCTTTGAAACTTTCTCTGCAAAGTCGCTTTTTTTCATAACTCTTTATTGATTTTTTTCTGACGTCCCTCTAATAATCGTCGTGCAAGTTGTCTACGCTGTTCCGGAAAGTTTTTTATTTATCGGGGTTGGAATAGATGATAAATAACCAGGCAAAGAGAGTCGAGCATACTCTGGCCTCGTGATAGCGCCGTCTCTCACTTCTTCTTATTCACGTAATATTTGGCGCAAGCAATTCCTTTGTAATTAAGAAAAGCAAACACGGTTTACATACTTTTGTCCGAATAGTTTTTCTGGAACAATCTGGAACATCACCAGGGCCGGATTGAGACCAACTGAGGTCCTGCGCCCAAAAAGTTTCGGAGGCTACTTCTGCCTTCAAACCTTCCTCTTTTCAGAAACTGTGTACTCACCCACAGGCAAATCCAAGTTACTCAAAAATGCAAATGTATTTTCCATTTCATTTTTCACTTTTGCTCTCCGCTGGAGTTGCGCTTGTAGAGTAGGGTCCCTATATAATGACCCTCCTCCTCTCTGGATCACTGACAGCAGGATACTTAAACATTCTAAAACCGTTTTCAGACCTATTGTGACAGTTTACAGCAGCACAACAAGGCATACTTGCTTAGAATCAATAGAGCGTTGATGTTGTCGCTAACCGATGTGAACGTCCTAAGACGCAGTTGGACCAAAAATGGCGTCAAAAATCTCGTTCCGCAGGACCCGTCATTATATAGGGACCTCACAATGATGTGTACGGAGTGTTCGACTGCACCGCCTCCTATTCTTTGCGCCAATTAAATGCTCCCGGAAATGAGCTCGTTTTTCAGGGGGTACCCGTAGATGAGCGACACCGTAGATGAGCGACAAATTAACAACGGTGGCTAATCATCAGGAATCGTTGATCTCAACCGCAGACAAACCTCAAGGAACGTCATATCCCAACCTAAGCGTGACGTTCATTAGGGGCCGTGATTTCGAACTTGCGGGCCGAAGATTATACGGAAGAGGTGTATACAGGAGTATGCAAGCCGCGATGAAAGAATGAGTGTACACGAACAGCTTTTCAATTGGAGTTATTTTGACTTTGATTTATGAAAATTTGGAAGGATATGCATATGGCATTTGCTGTTAAGTCAAGATATGATGCAAGAGCCGAAGATTCGAGCGAAACAGTGATCTGGAAGCGATATTTGTCAAGGCTAGACGCCGGTATCCTCGTCCCGTCAGCCTTGTAAAATATGGCTTGTTCTGCTATGAAAACAGAACTTAATAGGCTAAGCAAATTCGGTAAACAGGTAAGAACACTTCACCTGAGGGGTAGATCCCAATGCTTTAGTTTATATTTTATAATGTTTTGAGAACACTACAAAATTACGTGACAGGCCTAATGTCCTGTCAGATTATATTAGCATGTTACAGTGTAAGCTATTCGTCTAGCTATTTAAGTTTTACTCGTGTGTAGAGCCATCTTCATGTCGCCATCTAATTTACAGAGACTACTAATCGGCAAGAAGAAATAAAGGACAGCAAAGTGCAACAATTCAGTGACTTATTAAGTGACATTCTCATGCTAATGATCTGAACATTGTTGATATATTCAACAGCTACCAATATATTCTGAAAGTGCTTGGAATATAATGTGAGAAAAGCTTTTATTTCCATAACAGATGTTCTCTATTCAAAAGTTTGCTTATGTCAAATGTTTTCACTATCAGAATAGTTAAACTTCATAGTGTTTTAAGCTCGTGGAGTCTAGTAATTATCCCCAGGGTAATATAGGTATTTTTTACTATTTACACTTCACAATGTCAAGTATCATCTGGATATTGTGATTCAATTTATTCTATTTTGAGCTGTTAATTTTTTTTGCTAAATTCATCATTAAAGACTTAAATTGCATCTGACACAATTGTTGCACAATCTCTACCCGATAAAGAGTCAACAACAACAACTAAACCATCGATTTACATCTGTTTTGACAA
>QQSS02103414.1:2815-16675 GCA_003687565.2 Craspedacusta sowerbii
TGATTTATTGATTTATTGATTTATTGATTTATTGATTTATTGATTTATTGATTTATTGATTTATTGATTTATTGATTTATTGATTGATTTATTTATTTATTTATTTATTTATTTATTTATTTATTTACTTATTTATCTATTTATTTATTTATTTATTTATTTATTCATTTATTTATTTATTTATTTATTTATTTATTTATTTTTTGACTGATTGATTACCTGCTGGGGACGAAAACAAAAAAATAGCAAACAGGCCACTAACCTTGTAATCAGCTGCTTTCTAGATATAAGCGTCACAGTTTGAAAGCGCAGGACCGTACCCGGACATGCAAGTTACAGTGAGATCGTGCAGATGGGTAAGCGCGTATGCATATTTTGCGACTCAATGGTTATGGGCATTAGGAAGAAGGACATTGTCTCAATCTTAAGAAATCACCATGCAAATTTATAAGATCTCTGCGGGGCGACACCAAAACAACTTGCATACAACATCACCGAGACTTACATTATGGAAGACACTCCTGATGTGGTCATCATACATGTAGGTACGAACGATGCAACGAAAACGTCAAAATCGTAACAAAGCACGCACCAAATTGCAAACGACATCCTAGGCATGGGAGAAATCTGCAAACAGGGTTAATGATGTCATGCAGTCTAGCATAACGTGCAGACGAAACCTTCCACTGAATAAGAAATCTAATGACATTAACGCAATTCTCAGGGAAATGTGCAAGGAGCGAGGTTTCGTGTTTATAGATAACTCCAAAATAGGCGTGGCCTACCTGTTGAATGGCGACCTGCATCTGCTTGAATCTGGCAAAGCTTTAATGGCCAATAATTCCATCTCCCATTTAAACTGCTTCTCTTCAGGCGTGGCGTCAGAAAATTCATGACTTGACGATCAAAGACCAGATCGTCGGGGTTCTGGTCATTTAAATAATTTTTCTAATGTTGTTTTCTTGTGTTAGGTTTTATCATGTCTGACATCTATGCATCTGGAACTTTGACTACAGTAGGCCTAATCCTGATACTTATTTCGATAATCGCATTATTACGGAGATGTCTTCGGCCTTTCTAATACCATTTTGGACGTTTCCTGGAAACGATCGTGAACATGATGACGTAACTAATTTAAGAAACTTACGCATTTCATATCACTCGAATCTCATGATTGGATATCTGAACAAAAATAGTCTCAGAAATAAATCTAAGACAAATTATGTTGATCTAAGACATCTAATAAGATGATCTAATAAGTTGATCTAAGACAAATTATGAATGAAACCTTACCTGATTGTTTAGCTATCATCGAGCGTGGGAGGATTTGTATTTTAGTTGAAGGAGGACTAACTCATTTTCTTGGCGTTCAGGGACAGTTGGTTTGCCGAAAACCAGTCTAAGATGACTTGCAGTTGTCGAGACATAGGCTTTCTCATTGCTTTAACTTGTTTATTATAGAATGAAACAGTTGTGTCATCAGCAAAGCGGAGAATCGAATGCATTTCACTAAGTAACTCTGCAAATTCTCTTTCTTTACAGTAGCGATAATCACGGTAATCAAGCATTCACCCAGATATCCCCTAAACCTTGCCATGACGAAACCAAATCAAGTTACTTTTGCTTCACGATGTACTAGTACTCTAGCCCCAAGGGTTTGGAACGCACTTCCAGAGCATATTAGGTTCAGTGCCAATAAAAGGCTTTTCAAGTTGAATATAAAAAACTGGGATGGCTCCAAATGTGTTTGTAACGTATGTGTGCAAAACTTTTTTTACCTGAATACGTTTTGAATGATATTGAGCTGATTATATATCTATATAACTGGCCATTAGAAAATCGGAAAATTAACGTTTTTCTTACGTAATTTTGCTCGGATTAGCAGGGTTTATCATAGCAGCTGATTATATTTCTATATTTCTGACTATTGGAAAATCGGATATCAAACGTTTTTCTTATTTAATTTTTCTCGGTTTAGTTAGCTCTTGTATTTACGGGCTAGATTAACTTTTTCATTTTGATAGGTAAGGTTTCATTACCGAGCATAAATAAATGTGGAAACGAAGAGAACTCCACGAAGTACCGTGCGCCATGCGGGTAACGTCAAACGAGCCAGCGCATCACAATAATGACACTCAAAAAGAATGTGCTCCATGTATGCATGAAAATAGGCGGTGACGTCAGCGCACAAAACATCACGAAAAGTTGTGGGTAAACGGACTTGAATTGGTTGAAGCACACTAGAAATCGATAAAATAAAGCAGCTATCTGAAATGATTTGAGTGAATAATGCATTATTTCTGACTGGAAAGTTCATATTCACTTCAATTTAACTATGAAGCAAATGAGTGACTTTGCACGAACTGCACTAGTGCTTTGTATTGTAGGTGTAGCCTAGCAAGCGTACTTCAAAAGAACTATAGAACATTGCTACATCTTTCCAAGACGCTTGCAAAGCGCGGTTTTTATGAAACCGCCGTGGATGCACTACCAGCGCTCCCGTTGTGAGTAGAGCGGAGACCTCCTCGACTGATCGTTTTCTGTTCGTTTAACTTCTACTTCTGTTCTCTATTTACAATTTCCCCGTTTAATAACAAAATCAAGATATAATTAAGTTATGCAACACTTGGAGTAACAAAGTGAACTAAGTACTATCGAGATAAACCTCGCGTGGTGCAACTTGCAAACGAATATATCATCGTAATGTTTACTCCAAAATACTGACATCTTCCAGATATGCTCCGTGATAGCTAGATCAAATAAGGCAATACTGAACACATACATACACAGACACACGCACAAACACACACACACACACACAAACACAAACGCACGCACACAAACACAGACCCACACAAACACCAACCTAGCACCAATAACGGTCAATGCTCCAGTCTTGTCGTAAGTGAGCAGTCGATCGTTCTTTTGTCATCTCCATTTATAGAAAGCATCAGATTTTTACTGCTTGCCTCCCTAACGTTTAGAACCAACAACTACAAAATCGTGGCAAAGATATATTCCCTTTACAATTCTGCACGGTTCTTTTTCTATGCAATATTTAAAAAAACAAAAATGATCTTTGCTTTCGAATCCCCACATGGCGGTTACGGAATCCGACTCTTCAATCCCGAGAAAGGATCGGTGCTCTGGGACACTCACTGACTGCGTCGGCTTTGGGAATCCTGTAATTCTCTTGAGACGAGAGTCTTAACAGTATAAATGCAGATTAAATGCCGTGGAATCGGCAACCGAACAGCAGCAGGATTTTACTTAATCGCAAGTTTCGTTCACGGTAGTCTACAGACTAGTCAGGTAGACCATGCTAGAGGTCATCCACGCAATTCAGACCACAAATATTACGCTAATCATAAGCTTGTACTCTGCTGATCAGAAATTCATAGAGCGGCTTGAACAATGTTCAGACATAATTTAGTAATTATGATTTGAGTCCAAGGAGGAATGCATAATATAAGCAGCTTGTATTGATTTTTCATGCGTTTGATATGAATTATGAATGGCGTCTTTTAATTGTTCACAGGTAAGGGCGATTGTATACCAATTGTAGGAATGTAGTTGATTTGGAACAGTGCAAAGACTATACGGAAGCCGTGAAGGGTAAACTGCGAGAAGCGTTTGAGAATTTTTTTTTACGATCTGCGACTATCTAGTTAGCAGACATGTGAAGTTTTAAAAATTCTACATGTTCTTCATGTTTATGCACACTTCTGTTACTGCTTTGATATTTCATCATCATCTTGAATGCAATGGAAACTCTAATAACATGACAAGGAAGCGTTTCCTCTCTAGCTTTGCAGCGAACACTTGATATCTAAATGCAAGTGGTCACTTGCCTTGTATCAGACTTAAACCAGCTCGAGTATAAAGGACTTTAATGATGGTCATGTGTTTAATGGATAATTGTAGCTGGTAAATTCCTGTGATTTAAATATTATGAACTAAATGCTTGTTCACAGTTGAGCCAAACTCAGGCAATCATGACAAGAGCGCACGTGATGTTGTCGTACCAGTGGGACAGTCAGCCTTTGGTAGAGAGGGTTTACCAGGCCCTAGTAGCGCAGGGTATCCCTGTTTGGATGGACACGGAAGGTGGAATGTCGGGAAATATTAACGACAGGTAAGAACTTTCTGAGCTTTGTTTTTCTCTTGGAATTCACTGTCAGGCACTCAAAATGCACATGCCTCGATCAAAAACTTCTACATGCTCGGTAATGGCTTAACGCTTTAGGTATGGATTGCTGGAAATGTCAACTATAAGCCAGTGCAGATAGCGTACTTCAGCAACGAATCAAGAAGATGAGAAAAGCATGCAGGCTTTTTCCGAGTGTTGTTAAATAATTGTATTATAATTTAGTACCAACCTGGCGTGAAAGATGTCCTCTGCGCAAAGATTTTTTTTTCAGCTTTTTGCGTTGCAGATGGTGTCGTTAATACCTTGGTAAGTGGTATCGGTAACATAAAGTAAAGAAGGAATTCAGTTGCGCTCCTTTCCTTAAAGCTCAGATAAGTCTAGTGGTTCAAACTTAGACGAATGCTTGTTTCTTGTTCTTACTCAGCATGGCCAGTGGTGTGGAAAATGCAGTCGTCGTTTGTCCGTTCATGACCACAAAGTATCAGGTACGCAAAACTCCAAATACTGTAACTCCATGCTTCTCAGTGTGGCAAAGTCTTCAATCCAATAACAGAAATTTTTTTTCTTCTTTCTTCTTATTTATTCATCTTATTACTTTTGTATAAGCGTCTTTGCTACTTATTAGGCATACACTATGAATAAGAAGCACACCTAAGAATCGTTGCTCATTCTATCTCTCCCTGATCTCGTTCAAGCAACCTAACTATTTATCTTAAGCAATTAGAAACACGTGGCTAGCCAAGATCACGTGGATAGCAGGGTCCAATCCAGACGCAACAATTATTAGGTCGGGGCCTTAAGAGAGAGCTATTACCATTGACTTCCTTGAAATATTATGTGTGATGCTGTAAATCATATGCTGTGTTGATGGAAATGGCCTGATGAGGTCCTCCTTTGTTGAAACGCTTGGAGCAATATCTGATTTCTGTGGCGGGATGGTTTACTGTAAAGTTGATCTGCAGAGCTAATGCTTCTAGGTCTTAATTTTGATGTTTTTTAGGAGTCCAAGAATTGCAAAAAGGAATTAAACTATGCAGACACGCAGAACGGTCTGGAAATCGTACCTGTCATGGCTGAGAACAATTTTCGAGCCAGCGGATGGCTGGGAGTGATAACTGCTGGAATGCTCTGGATCGATTTTCGGTCTGTTTGATAGACTCAGCACCATGTAGCTGCCTTACAACGTGCTGATTTAAAAAGCTTTTCTGGCTTCTTGTGTGAGCACAATACGCCATATAAATTATACAAATTATACATACATATATAATTTGTATAATTAATGTAGCATTATGTGCTCACATAAGGAGCTGTAAAGCTTGTTAGTATATATTATATATATTCGTACTATATATATATATATATATATATATATATATATATATATATATATATATATGTATATATATATATACTCATATGCATATATGTATATATATATTATATATATATACACACTTTTATATAATATTGATGTCGGCATATTTGATTCATTATGCGTTACAAGTGGTTTCCAAACTTTTGCTTTACAGTGCTTGGGCCTCACCGAATTTTTATTAGATGAAGGTTGTATGAATAGGTGTGCCCAGCCTGCAAACAGGAATTTTCGAAACGAACTATTTCTTTTAGTTAGCTTTATTAAGCATTTGAAATGACTTTTCACATGAACATTTGCTAAACCTGTTGAAGCATACTTTTAAAAGAAGCAAATGCAACAAAGGGACTCTTCTCTTACGAAGAACGTGATGCGCAATCGACGTCAATTTGCCAACCTTTCCCCATTAGTTATATTCTCACCAGAGATAACATGCCGGGTAAAATTTTCACAAAGGAATTTTTATTTTTATTTGCAGAAAGGCAGAGAACTTTGCCAGCAGCGTTACGTCGTTGTCGAAGGAAATTATCCACGCAGCAGGCAACAAACTGCAGATCGCCGAAGTAACTTCTGCTCCTCCCATTCAAGTCGACTTGAAGCCGAAGCCCGGCCGTGCGTTCAGACACAAGCAGCTCGGGAAGTATCTAGCTGAGTCAGGTAATTCCTCCTAGCGTTCTCCACGGCTTTGATCGCATCGGGTTCATAGGCTCTCTCTGTATGGGGGAGTTGCAGTTCGTCTCGGCTTTAATAGCTAGTACAAGACTCGATCTGAAATCATGTCAGCTCTAGAGCGTCATTCTGAAAAGTCTAAGGTGGTATATACAATGCATAAGCACACGCAGAGATTAGCAACCAAACGAAAAGTACATGCTAAGCATGCAACAATATTTGACTGAGTCTAAAATAGAGCTTTGAAAATCCATTTTGCGTCATCTCTTGCACCCTCACATGTACCCATGCGCAGACAAACACACACACAAACATACAAACAAGCACACATGCACACACACACGCACACACATACACACACACACACTTACGCACACACACGCACACACATACAGGCAACTGTACGTAACGCAGACATTGTAATGTATCTAAGCTTAAATACTCCTGGACGATTCTACTGCAAACAAAAGGTCATAGATTCGCTTAGAAGAAGTGACTGCGTTACGCATTTCCTTGTGAGTTCTCTTTGCTTATGCAAAACATTTTTCTCAGCGCTCACCTTCCGTAGGCGAAGTGAAGTTTCATCCCGCCAGCGGCAATCGTAGCGTGCTGGTCCTTCGCAACCGTCCAGAAGATACCAGCTACTGGGTTCAGTCCAAGAAGGGTGGCGTTGAGAAAGGCCAATCTGCGATTTACTTCTACCAAAATTACCACACCAAAGGGTTCCTTGGTAAATACTCTCTTACATTTTTTGCTTTCCTTGTATTCTCCTAGAGTGGCATTCAGGATAGACTGCGATTGTTTAGTTAAGGAAATAGAGACAAGGAGAGAGAGCGTGCAAACGAGAGAGGGAGAGAGAGAGAGAGACAGCGAGAGAGAGAGGGCGAGAGAGAGAGAGAAGAGAGAGAGAGAGAGAGAGAGAGAGAGAGGAGAGAGAGAGAGAGAGAGGGAGAGAGAAAGAGAAGAGAGAGAGAGAGAGAGAGAGAAGAGAGGGAGAGAGAGAAAGAGAGAGAGAAGAGAGAGAGAGTGAGAGAGAAAGAGAAGAGAGAGATATATAGAGAAGAGAGATAGACGGAGAAGAGAGAGAGATATAGAGAAGAGAGATAGACGGAGAAGAGAGAGAGATATAGAGAAGAGAGATAGACGGAGAAGAGAGAGAGGCAGAGAAGAGAGAGACAGAGAAGAGAGAGAGATATAGAAGAGAGAGATATAGAGAAGAGAGAGAGAGCGAGAGAGAAAGAGAAGAGAGAGAGAGACAGAAGAGGGAGAGAGACAGAGAAGAGAGAGAGAGAGTGAGAGAGAGAGAGATATAGGGAAGAGAGATATATGGAGAAGAGAGAGAGAAAAAGATAGAGAGAAATAGAGAAGACTAGCTCTTATGTCTATGTCTTGCATGCCACGCATGTAGATTAATTGCGCAAGGCATGACCAGCCACTAACATTCGTAGTTTACGCAAAGCTCCCAACTTCCTTGCAGGCTTCGATCCGAACGGCAACTTGCTATACACGAAAGGCCAAGCCTACGGTGCAGAGGAGTGGCTATTAATCTCCGAAGAGGAGACCTCCAACGGTGAACGAGCGGTAGTGATATTCGCTAACTACGGCAAGCAGTACCTGGCCATAAGGAATGGCCAGTTGTGCGGCGTACCAAACAAAGCTGACGACTGCGTCTGGATCCTCGATTAAATTTGAGAAGGAATAAAAAACTTTCGTACATGGAGTACAATACGGAAGCTACGATTTGCTCGTCTCTTTAGCATGCTGTAGCGAGTTCACGAAGCACCTGTTGCTAAACTATATATGATCACTTCTAATCAAGCTTAGGAATTTAATTCAGAAAAATGTACTAAACGGAAGTTTCTCATTCTTGATGCGTCCTGTATCGCTTTAGGAAAGACTTCA
Organism: Craspedacusta sowerbii; assembly: GCA_003687565.2. Lineage (NCBI taxonomy): Eukaryota > Metazoa > Cnidaria > Hydrozoa > Limnomedusae > Olindiidae > Craspedacusta > Craspedacusta sowerbii. Next base: position 10,909 of record QQSS02103414.1, read on the forward strand.
AAAATAATTCTCGAACGAAGTTAGGGTTTGAAACATAGCAAGCGTATCTTTGCCATAGTTTCTGCAAAAATCGTTTACGACAAGTAGTTCACTCGGCAGACAGAAAAGGTTATGTTGGAGAAATATAAATTCCTTTGTCTCAAGTCTGTTTGTTGGTGAAGAGCCAAGAGTTTCCGCGGATGCGTAGTCCATCGATCGTCGGTGACCGCAAATGAGGCCAGTCTTCGGATGTTGGTCGAACCTCCCAAGGAGCTGAAAAGCTCGATACGTGCCCTCGAAGGGAGGCTCGGACGACTGGTCGATGCTCCAACGATCGTGAAACTGACATTGCACTGTCCCCTGTTACGAGGAGACACTCTTCTTAAAGGCTTTCCCAGCGGACGACGAGGTAGTACTGTGCTGGTTAGGTCTTCTTAGGAGATTCGCCACACAGCGTAGCCACAATAATATGCCGCATACCCTGCTTGCCCACCAACCACCGCGTGGAGGCCCTCCTTGTTGGCCGGCTGCCTGTTAGATGATGGCCTCGTTTAATCGCGATCGTATGAAAGCTAGCAATAAGCTATACATCGAATTGAAAACATCAATACTAGCAATGATACCTTAGAGCAAGTTTCCAGCTGGTTCTTTGTTGTAACAGCGATTATCATGTGGTGATGCAAGCTAGAACGACGTAGGCGCTCTAGTATATAACGTCCTGCTTACAAAAATAAAAAATCATGCTAACTTCGCTTAAACCTTCTTCCACAGGGACATGAAATAGGCTCGGACGACATAAAACGTTTCCAGTGTCAACAGGATAATCTTCTTCAGATCAATCTTGACTATTGTAAGTAGAGTGGAATGGATTAAAACCCCTGCAGCGCCTGTACTGAGTTGCACCGATTGAACTAAGGTACCATTCTATGAGCTAATCGCTTGATAGTTAATTAGTCTTTTTGAATTTATTATTCATGCACTTGCTAAAAAAAGAAAGATCTTAAATGTTAACGATAGTCTACAGCACTGCAGTTGAAGTGACCGACGGAAGTTTTGACGGGGTTATGTCCATTATTCCGTGACTATAGCCATTGATGACACCCGGTCTTGACATATGCTATTTATGCATATGTGCTATATCTATTATAGAAACGTTATTAAGTATAAAAAAATTCTTTGAGGACTAGCTAATTATCTTGCTTTGAGAAAGTAGTAAAAAACCTTCGCAAATACAGAAACAGAAAGAAAGAGGTTTTTGATGCCCAAAGTCATAAATTTGTCATGTAAATTTTATCAACCTTCCATTTTTGTTGTTGTTTTCGTTGTCGTTGTTATCCAACGGTACAGTTTTAATGGACGTGGAAGAACAACCTACTACTCGCCTTACTGTCCTCCTAGACCCGAAGTTCTGTTTAACCGAAAGATGGTGAACCTTACTAGAAACTAAGTCATGAAAAGTATAAACTTCAAAAGGTCTATCTCCATGTCAGGCAGCGGCGACGAAAACAATATACCGGCCATACATACCATTCGATTAAGGTGAACGGCATGAGCTGACAGGACTTTCAAGTCGCACTTCCATCATACTAGTGGCACATTTGTTTAAACGGATCCACTTGCAATTTCTAGACGGGGATGCGTAGCTTTTCAAAGTGAACTCATTCTCAAGATCTTTTTTCTGCTTTAGTTAAATCGAGACAACTCTAAATGTCGATTCTACCCCGTTTCGGTTTGATGATAACAATATACCGTTGCAAAATATCTTGGAAGAGTTGAAGCTGTACGAACCTATAGTCAGCCATCGTACCAGTAACCACATAGCGGTGTGCGTGAATTTACTAACTTGCAGAGCGTTCTGATTTCTGGACTCTCTGCTCACGAAAGGCTGATAACTGATTAAATGAATTTCCTTGAGGCTGACCAGTTCGCTCGTGCTTGAGACGACAAGAAGTATATCAACTGGGTCTTACGAATGCCGATTAATTAGGTTAGTATCGGCAGTAGCTTGCTCGTTCCTTGAAATTTGAGCTTGCTCTTAGCAGACCCAGTTCTTAGGAGCAATCGCTGATAGCTTGATAGCGCTCAGATTTCGTACTGGCAAATCAGTATGCGCTCAGACAGTAAGCACCACGGTCGTTGCTATGGCAGGGACATGCGTCATTCACATTCCCCTTGATAGATTAAAAGTCGGAGACGACATTTTTGAATATCGCGATGTTATCAGAATCAACATTGAGAAATAAATTAAGTAAAACCCATTAACGCAAATGAGAAATAAATAAAATAGCATCGACGCAATAAATAGCATTGACGCAAGTAAATAAAATCAATAGCAATTACCATAAACCAACAAAACAGAAAAATTAATAATCTATACAAAGGTCACGGTCTGCCAACGAGTTGCAATCGTACTTTCACCTACATAGCACTCCATAATCGGCAACAGCAAGAGCGACAATAAAAACCATATTGGGGAAAACAAGTGTAAACTGATATATAGTTACCTACTGACTCGGTAGCATTAATAGACATTTCTAGCGCCTAACTAGCATACGAGATATGCCTATGAGAGAATGCTGATGAAAATTAGAGACTTGAGTTAAGGGATCGGTACGATGTATAATTATAAATATATATCAATCAAGCCCTTCCGTCCCAAAAAGAATTCCACTCATTCTCGATCAAAATCGGCTTGAGCTGCGACCATGCATACCATAAATGCAAGCGAGATAAAATGAAATGCCCGAGGCAATAAATACAATTGTAGATACTCAAAATCAGGCATACGGCTGATCCACACAGTATCACGGCATCTTTTACGGCTTCAGCTCAACCGGACAAAAATTCAGCGCTTTAGTAGAAGCTTGAAACTAGACAAGATAGAAAGAAAGAGGTTCATGCATAAAGTAGAAGCGTGCCCGTATGGATAACTCATCGCCTAGTCAGTCTAGCAAATCATCACGCCAGTCTAGCAAATCATCACGCCGTCGGACACCCGGGTTTTCAGGCCGACAGACCTACAGAGACAGAGTTCCTGATTTTAGAACAATTCCGGCGGAACTTTTTTTTTTTTAAACCGGATGATATGCTTCATAACCTTAAATCCAGTAGATCATCAACTCTAACATACAAGCTGCTGCAAATAAAACTCTAATGTTTCTGCTACCAAATTTTAAAGAAAAGCCTACAAAACTTTGATGATTCAGATACCATCACCAGTCGAAACGGCTAGAGACTGAAAAGCACAGAAAAACATCACACTCTAGGCTTAAAGAGAATGTAATTCAAGACTCACCGCTTCCAGTGACACTCGCAATGAAATCCAGCTTCAGTAGGTCACTATACTGCTTTGGCAGGAAGACGTTCTCGGTTTTATTGCCAGCAATGCGCACCAGTTGTGGCACGCTGACGAACGCGCCTACGCCAACGGTAAAAACCTCAACTCCTTGATTAAGACGCAGATCGTCAGCCACGGCATAAGGAAGACCGCCCACGTTTGGATTGCCGTCTGTGAGAAGAATCAAGGCTCTCTTGCTGTACTGCTTACCGCACGGTGAGATTTTCAACAGATTTTGACCTTCGCCCAGACCACCCGACATGTTTGTGTACTCGCCAAATGCTTGGAGATTTCCAATGGATCGGTTAAAAGCTGCCGGGCTGCTCGACATGTTGCAGTAAATATCAATCCGAGCGGTGTCTGCGAATGTGACAACACCAGCCCGACGTAGATTCGCTCCGTAGTTGCCCAAAAAGGCAGAGACTATCTGTTGGGCAAACACGAGGACGGTGCTAGCCCACACCTCACGAACCGATCCCGACCGATCCAGCACAAGGACAAGTTCTCGACCGTTCGCGACCACAGCTACAACAAATAAAAATAGAATGTATTAGAATTCAAATACATTATTATGTAACGCAATCGAAAAGACCTGTTACGTTTCTCGTTACCATATAATAACCTGATCTATTTCATCGCATTAAATTCAAACCCTTGTCAATTCTATTCCATTCTAGATAACTCTGTGATATAAAACTCTGATTTTACATTTTATAACTTCATATCATAAACGATTGTGTGCTATACGTTAAGTGACACAACTCTATTATGCAGTTTTTCCCATGAAGGTTTTCAAAAAGCGAAGCCAAGGAAAACTAAGGCAAAAGTACAAGGCTACGATTTCGTAACGCTGGGTGAACGCGTCTCTGGACGACCTAGGTCAGAGCCAACTTAACTCACCGTAAGACGAGTCTGCAATCCGGACCAGGCTTGCCTATTCGGTTTACCGTGTCCACACAATAAAGCAAATAGAAGGCGAATGACTTACAGATGTTGCAGTTTCGGCCTTCAAACTTCGAAGTGCACTGGCACATATTCGGCGCAAAGCAAGTGCCATTATTTTCGCACGGCGGGTTACAAATCGCTATAACATAAATAAGAACAGCACTTTATGGGTCCTTGAACCTTTTTGCATACGTAGATCCTTTACGGTCGAGACTTCATGGACTCAATGTTTTAAGGTTCATGTCGTCACGGCAACGTAGGAAAAAAAAACTAAATATAAATTACACAGCCTATATACGTGGATAACAAGCAGGGCTGGTCCAGTCGTAGCGGTGCTATAGTAACGCCCTACTTGACGGTTGTCATGCGGCCATCACATAGGCCCTAAAACCTGGCCTTATGCGCAGCTCAGAGAAGATTTAGGCGAGCCAACGAAGTGTGGTCGAATTTTCTTAAGCGATCGCTTAAGATTTCATTATGAAGTCAGTACCTACACATCCCTCATTGCCTTGAAAAATTTATTTATGCGATGCTGATGCTGCCCAATCCCGGCTATACAGATTGTTAATGGATAAAATCTAACATTTAAGTAAGACCATCTCGCAAGGTATATCTTTAAAGATGATGAACAGTGACTATCAGCACATTGGTTGCGCAGTAAGAACGCAAGAGCGGAGTTTCACGAAGCAGATGCTAGCTAATAGCTATACTTTACGACGCCCAGGAAAGTCAGAAAAGCAGGGCAGCTAGTCTTTTCCAACAGCCTCAACAACGACAACGAGACTGCTATCGTGCAGTGAACGCCTGCGCAGTTACAGATGGAGTGAGTAAGCACACCTAACCAGGGTTAAAAGAATACCGAACTTAAACAATTCACAACCCAAAACTTTACCACTGAGCTCACCTATGCCACAATCACTTCCAGAATAGCCAATCGAACAACCGCAAACATTCGGGCCAACACATGTACCACCATTCTTGCAACCATTTGAGCACAGAGCTAAAAAGATAAAAATTAAAAAAACACTGGTGTAATAGGCAAAACGTCGCAAACGGCAGCAAATAAAGCAACCTTAACTTTAGCAGTCACATTCGAAGAAGAAATTGTAAAACCAAATACAGCTAACCAAAAGTTTCTGAAGGTCATTCCAAGCTAAGATTCGACTCGCCAAGATCAAACGCAAAGGGCCAGAATGAAAGCAAACTGACCATTTTCACAGTTATGACCAGCGTAGCCTGCAGGACATGTGCATACATTCGGGCTGGAGCAAAAGCCCCCGTTCAAGCAGGCAGGCGAACATAACGCTAAACACAAGAGCAAGAGGCAAGATGATAAAACCAGCGCAAAGCGTCAATAGCTATCGCATAAACCGATTTCATGCACCACTAAACTAAATCCACATACGCGTTAGTTCTCCTGGAAGAAATGAGACTCTACTTACGGACGCCACAATCAGCTCCAGTAAAACCATCCAAACATCGGCACACATTCGGACTTGCACAGAA
>QQSS02103525.1:0-16672 GCA_003687565.2 Craspedacusta sowerbii
TATGTATGTATGTATGTATGTATGTATGTATGTATGTATGTATGTATATATGTACGTATGTATGTATGTATGTATGTGGATATGTGTGTGTAGGTATGTGCGAAGACACCTCTATGTATTTTGTGAACACCTAAGTTTGTATAATCTATTTGTTTGTTTTTTTGTTTTGTTTTTTTAAAATGGCGCTACTGTATTTGTGCGTTTTTTTTTTGTTTTTTTTTTGGAAAGAGCACTACCTGCATCGTACTTAGGTTTTGGTTCGTACACGTTTCTGTTGATAGGTAAGTACACGTATGTTTGACAGTTGTGCCCATCTTTGTGAGAAAGTCCTTTCATATTCATGAGTTCTTTCATATTCTCTATCGAGCTCCGGGAGCGTATTGTAATAGATGATGCGTGTGTTGCTTATCTCGTGTTCGCCTATTTCTGAATCTTCGTCGTGTCGGCGAAGGGGGGAGGGGAATGAGAAGGTTGCTTACAACAACTTGCAAGGTTTATTTCCCGTTCTTGCGGTTGGCAAGTAATGTGCTTTTAGCGATCACACCTATTTGTAGTCAGATATGTTCTTACTTGATGTAGCTGTTCACGATTGTGGTGGCGGTTAAAAATGATTGGAGAATAAATTTAATAAAAGAAAAGAAATTAAATCATTGAGGAAGATAACTGGACAAGGGTGTCGGAACTGACAGTTGGCCGGGTTACGCTTGTACAAGCAGAATCTTGGCTTGTGATTGGGTGCCTAACCGCTGCTTGGACGTTGTAGTCTCGCCCAACCATGCCATTGCATCACGCAAAGAACAGAACTCATTGCCAGGTGTAGGGAAAGTTTTAATAAGAATCATAGAAAAGTATGCACATGCGCTAATTTACATTCATTCTACGTTGCTAAAATCGTCGAACATTTTGATGGTATACCTAACCTTAGCTTATGTCGCCGACATTCGCATAAAGTGAAGGAGAAGCAGGGCAAGGGAGCGCTTCCAACAGAAATTTGACATTTTTAGAAGAAACCGTACTAAAATGGTACTCTACCCAGGGGCTGCCATCACTTCACCACGAGATTACTGCGCACTTAACGAATTAACTTTCTACAACATAACGCAAAACGAAACACTAGCACACGCCCCGTAACACTAGCTCTTAGAAAACCACAAATCACTCCCCCACCCGAATGGAATGACAGTAACAACTTGTTCGCTCGACATGTACAATTTGACACTTGACATGTACAATACTTCGAATCAAAGTGATACAATATTTAGAAGGAAACGAAATAACTTAAACAATGCAAAAATCATGCAGAATTTCAATCTGAACTCGCGGGAATGTGAATAGAATAACGTATAACGTAATATGAAATTATAAAAGCACGGCACATTATAAAAACCTCCCAGAGTTAAACGCATACTATCTTTTCAACGAATCGGCTAGTCCCCTAAGCTTCTAATGCAAATTCAACTAACAAATTCCAAGCAGAATTAAGAGGAATTTCATGAATTAGTTAACATGTGGCTCTAGAGCGACGATGAATCATAGCAAATAGCATAGACATACCCAATACGTACATATTCATCTCAACAATTTAGATGTCGTCGAACAAGCCATGAATACCAGCTGCGGCACAGGACGAAACAGCCACTGCCACACGGTCTATTCATGATGGATAACTTCAAACTCCTCGGTCTAAAAGAGTTCCACAACTATCAAATTAAAAGCTGCAAATGGCCAACGTACGCTGATACAGCCGAGTGGGAACGAGCGGGCGTTTCACAGGCGCGATATAGAACTTCAAGCAAACATGATTTCTTAGCATCCAGTACGGGTATCGAAGCAGCAACGAATTATCAATCCTGAAGCAAATCGAAAACTGGATCGCTGCCAGCAAGAGCGGAAGATAGATAGAGTGACGAGTGTTCATACAAGTGTCAAGCTTGCCTTACCTCGTCAACAGGACGGGTCCCCATCGAACTCGCTTCGGATAACCAACAGGCGTCGCACACACGCTCGGGGCTCTTGTACCCAAGAGAAGGCAAACGAAGACGATGTCGAGTGCAGCCATTGCAAAACACTTGGCCGCAAGCACTACGTCAACAACAGCAACAAATAAAAACAACAACAAGAAATCAAAATGCCACAAACTATACCTTAAACCAAACAACTCGAATGACAGCTCTTTTTTTAATAGAGGACATAAAACCTTAGCCGATCACTATATCGTCATTGCCAAGAAAACATCGCTTGCCGACAAATCCATGGTTGACCTAGGTTCCTATTGAATCAACATGAAGATGTCTATATAATAAGCACAGTACATCACACCACACAGCGTCCAGGTACAACAGAGCAGCTTGACTTGACAATAGCACAGAAGCAAAGAGACGCTTTGTAATCACGAAGCGGAAAGGGGCTCAGGCGGCCAACTGTCTCGTCACTCACCGGCAGTGATGCTGAAACGAAGAAGGCGACGAACGCGGTAATCACCATTCAAACAAGCATCAACACATGACCGAAGTCAAGCAATTGACAAATGAGCGATCGGATAAACACAAACGAGAAACATACACCTCCTCCCTAAAGAGATGTACTGTTTGCCATGGTTATTTTTGTTAGGTGCGATGTATCGCAGCGTTATTTTAGGCTTTGTCGCGAAGGTTGTAAGTCATTATACGCACAAAAAAGAGATGTACAATCCATAGGCTTTGGAACACAAATCGGCAAACATAGATACAAAAATACCACATTAAAAAATCCCCACCCTCCGTCGGATGCCAGAAAACTTCTGCTTGCAATCGTGGCATTCCCGCACCCTCTCGTCTGGGACCCAAACCACGGTATTCGCTGGACTGCCGATGAAATCCTTAATATGAGAAGTAAAAATGTGTTGTATCGACCGATAATGATTGTAACCTCGAAACGAAAAAGCCGAACCCGAGATTCTGGTTACATGACATTCATTTATAAGGCCTCTCTCGGTAACAAGGACGCTATGCGAACTTAAGCTTACCGAAGACGTTAGCCTAGGGTTGCTCGTTTACACTGACCTCAGGTTCCTTAGGCTCCTCCAGATCGACTAGCGCCTCAGCTGCGCTCGAGAACGCAACATCGTCAAAACGAAGGAAATAGTCTGTCCAAAAGTGAAGCCGTCGCAAGCTACACATCGGATACAAAGGCTGCAGGAGGCAAAGATGCGCTATTTGAGACAATGCAAGATCAGTAGTCAACTCCAAATGAGTTAATATTAATTGAATAGATGAAAACGGGAAGAACACGAACGGCAACAACAGGGCATGGAGAAGACGAGGGCTAAATCTACAAGCAAACGTAAAGACTCAGGGATGAGAAACTGCGATAGTAACACACACACCTCTTCGCTTTCTTTATACAACGGATTTATGAAGTCATCGCGAGCGGCATCTAAGTGTGACCACAGCGACACGGTCGAACGCATGATGTTGTCCTTCTCGCGATCATGCAACGAGTTGCACAAGAAATTACCAAACCTTGGAATTCGAACAAAAACAAAAACAAAAAATCATTAATAAGCAGACAAACTAAAGAAATTCCATAAAGCCATCCGGAACTTGTCCTAAAAGATCAATTTTATCAGAGAAATTGCAATACCGCCTTTCGAAAGCAACAAATGCGATAGATCGCACTTACCAACCGGAGTTTACGTGCTCCGCTATTCTAACGAGATAATTAGTCCGGAACTGAAACGCGTTCGGATACTGCTGCAGTATCTGCGGAGAGGAAACACTTCATACTAGCCTCGCTATTTACGATGTGCGAGCGAAAACCGCCACTTTAAAACGAAACGGCCTAATTCAGGCAGTACACCGGTGCCTGGGCGGTGATACCAAATAGCAAATGAACTGATTTGGAACCGACTAGAGGAAAACCTAATACTGGACAACTCCATTAAACGCATGTCGAAGACAAACGTACCTGCCCTGTACAGTCTAGGAACTGCAGGAAAACCGGAGATCTCTGCGAAGGTGTCTGGGGATCGCCCAGCCGGTCCTTAAACATATGTCCGAAAGATATCCAGTCCTTCTCCACGAGTATCTGCGTGAATGCGAGAATCAACGGGCGCATCCATCATTTAACATAACAAACATTAGCAATCCACCCTCAAAGGATCAATAACAACAACAGCAACAACAATAACAATCACAACAATAACAGGAGCAGCAGCAGCAACAACAACAATGACAACAATAACAACAACAGGAGATGCAGCAACAACAGGAGCAGCAGGAGCAACAACAACAACAACGACAACAACACCAAACTAGAAGTAAATAACATACCACGGCGTATCCGGATGCTACTGTCTTATTAACGTTTAAGAACGATGGCCATATAAAAATCTAACAATAGCGCGTGCGAAACTCTCCACCGATACAAGATAGCCATACAAATCATAATTTTAAAAAAAAATTACTTAATAGAGACAAGGCCAACAATAAAAAGGAAAAAAAAAACAGAATCTGAAAGCGCATTAAGGAAGACCAAGAAAGGAACTTTGTATTTTAAAAATACCACCCTTCTACAGAAAAATCCTTCTTAAATTCATTTACCGCCTAGCTTCGTTCAATATACTCAAGGAAATTATCTTTGCTAACAAATTATCAAGTGCTCACAAACCAGCAAAACGATTAAATACCTTGCAAAAGCTCGCTTGCCAGAGGCAAATTCTGAATAAAGCAGTTTACCAAATACAAAAACAACAACTCACTGCAAAGGAAGACGTCAATACGACGGCTAAATACAACAAATGCTACCTTGAATCCATCGAATGTCCTGTAAAACGGATCGAGCATGATCTGGGCCAAGGCAGTCAACTGAGGCGTTCGGTCCCATCCATCCGAGCAATGCACCAACACAGGTGTAGTCTTCTCGAACACGTAATGTGCTAGCAGTGTGGCACCCTACAAAAACACCATAGGACACTGTTACTGCAGCACCACTTAAAAGATATCCAAACAGCAGACATGACAACTTCCCAACAAAAAACTACTGAACGTACGAAACGGGTCCTGATTTTTCTTCAAAGAAAACATATTGCTGCTTATATTCCACGTAAAGTCTAGGAGCAGCAACTAAAGCAAAGTCATAAATACTAATTACTTTTCACAAAAGAATGGTACAAGAACTCCCCACTTCGAAAGGAAAAGTAAGGAGATGACTTGCGAGTGATGAAGGACTTCCTTTGAGTTTGGAAAGCAGATACGAACCTTCTAACGTTAAGCGAGTTGTATTTAAAAAAATACTGAACATAGAAACTGTTATTTTTTCTGTTTAAAAATGAGTTAATGCAAGGCGTAGCACGAAAAATTAAAAATCATAAGCGCAACACTTTGGCAAGAGTTATCTCAATATCTATTAAGACGGTACGCCACGCAAAATAACGTCGCCCGAAGTAAGATGTCACCCTAATTTCGCACTTAGGTCGACCTTTTCCGGGAATACTCGGGTTGGAAAGCCCAAAAAATGAAGCATTTACCTTAAGCACTGATCTGATGTGCGCGAGCCACTGTGTGGATTCAAGTTGCGAAAGCCATTTGTTCTCTTGAACAGATTCGCAAACGGCTTGCAGCTTGTCGATGCTATCTCGCATGGCGTGTATGTTTGCGATGTCGAGAAAGAGAAGCTTCATATCATGGTATCTGTTCACAACATCTTCAGTGCCTTTTCCCTGCACACAAAAGATCACAACTTTCTGGCTTTGTACAATGCTACTACAGCTAAACTGGAGCTAGACGCCAGCAAGGGAAAAGGCAAAATAATTTTACCGAAAAATTACTAAATACAGGTAAGGCAGACAGAAAAAGCTTCAGTACAAGCTTAAGATCCAGGGCACCCGCAAGAACAACAAACTACAAGGAACACAACGACACGACGAATAGCTGTAAATATACCACGCGAACATGCAATAAAACATTTCATGTACACAAAAAGAAATGAAAAGGCAACAAGCAATGGGGGCAATGGCTTTTCAACTGTAGCAGAAAACAAGAACATCTTCAAAAACAGTAACAACTACAAAAATAGCAACAGCCACAACAACAACAACAACAACGAAAATAACAAGACTTTCGATACTCAGGTACTAGGCATACTGAGATTTTTGGATTTTAAAAAGCCATTTACCAAATGCTACATGGTATTATGCGATGGCATTCTTGCAGACCACATAAGAGTTACTCAACTCAAATCTGAAGTCAACGCACAAGGCGAACTTCCAGTTGGTTTCGACGTTGGTCTGTGCACCAGTTCAGTGGACTAAGAACGACGCTTCTTCAAAATCGTCTGCATATTTTTTTATTCTTAAACAAAGGCTCTTCTTACCTGGCAATAGCGCCGTTGTCAAGTAGCAAAAAATCTCAACATATAGTACATCTCCATAAACGCGTGGATAAAAACTTTAGAAGAGAACAAGCGCTGCCGAAACGGTCTTCGCGAACAACTGCCGGACCATGGAAAACCCATTATCGTACACCGTCGTAGCAACTGGTCCTGACACAAATATAAGCTTAAAATGCAGGAGGCTATGAAATAAGACCTTATAAAAGTTCCATAGCTGTAGCATATCTAGCAGAGCAAACGCTTTACCTTCAGCCGGTTACCACCAGCCGCCAGCATGGAGCGAGCATCGAATATCACCATCCGCTTGTTCGGACTCAAGGAGCGTGCAGCTTGGACTAGATTCTCGTCCTCCACACAGTACTGAAACGTTTACGGAGCAAATTTTGACAGCCTAAATCGTTGCTACTCCAACGAATTCGGGCAACCACCTAAATTCACTCGTAACTTCAAACGCAAGCCACGCCAAGAACACCAAGAAACGGAACGCTGATGACACAATAAAATAATACTAAAAAAGAATGCCACAACTTCGGAGTCGATCAAAAAACGCCTAATTTCTAATCATTTCAGTTTTTGCTTAAACAATAGATACGAAAGACAACTGACCTGATCGCTCTACAAGAGAAGGATTTGACGGAGCGCTACGTAACGCGGAACAGGCAGGAATGCAACTCGAATCAATTAAAAACCTGCCCAGTCACGAGCTTACCAAAAAATCACGTTGGATGACGCTCCCACGCTAGATGAGAAAGATCATCCACAAAGAAGTAGATTGTACGTACCTTTCCAAGAGCTCCGATTTTCGGCTGCGAGCATCTCATAATGAACGTCTTCTTGGACTTGCAGTACCACGTCAGCACAGGGATCCTACCCTGCAAAACCAGGACATAAGGAATCAAGACGAACGCACAACAACCCCCTCCTACCAAGAGAAATGAAAGCAGGAGCAAAGAATTAAAATATGATTCATAGTATTTCACCTCGCCTAATCTAAACTTACCACGCTATCCATGCCAAATACAGTCGCCAAATAATGGCACATTTGTTGCGGGAATCATTTCATTAAGACATTTCATTTTCCCATCATTTTTTCAACATGAAGGAGCGATATCTGCCTAAGCTTAGAACGACATGATGACGTCCGTCTATCAATAGGACAAAGCGAGGATGCCGACTGTTGCATGGTCATACACTCGCGCAGGTTGCTTTGTGAAAATTCAAAATTTATCTTGGAGGAAAAGCGGCCAAGAATCGTAACATCAATAAAGTTAGCCGAAATTTCATGTAACCGGAGGCGCCTACTAGATTTCCTTCGGTCCAGAGAATTGTTCAACATAAAGTGCTTGCGACGCCCCAAAAAATCATACACAATAGCAATTCCAAGACCTTAGGGGAAAAAAATGAAAACCAACAGGCGGAAATAAAGCGGAGCAAACTTACTTTAGAGCGGAACGAAGCAGCACCGAATACGTCTTCATCCTAAAGAAATATCGATCCGCGGTATGAACAACCTTACTAAACGATCTTCTGCCTAATGGAGACTGCGCGAGGGAGTAAGCGGTTAAATCGTGCGATAAAAAAGTTAAGGGATAATTCAACTTACGCGCACAGATTTCGGAATGTACAAAAGCTTAGGGTAAGACTGACACACGCCATACGCGAAGTTTAACGTCGACAACTTCCACGAGTCGCAAACCTACAGGAAAAAACACAATATAATACACCAGGTTATACATGATTTTCGGGCCGATTGAACGGACGTTCAGTCCAAATAAGCGTAATATTATTTGCTAATAATATAACATAATATAATATAATATGATATGATACAAGATAATATAATATAATATAATATAATATAATATAATATAATATAATATAATACAATACAATACAATATAATATAATATAATATAATATAATATAACATAATATAATATAATATAATAATGTAATATTTTTAAAAAATTGCAGTTAAATGCCAAAAAGATTTCCTTCTTAAAATAAATGTCCACTTGCAACGCCGTTCAAAGGGGACAATCCTAAATATAAATATTTTATTCAGATATAGAGATACATAAAAAAAATACATCACTTACACCTTGTCGAGAAAACTCGACCTCAGGATTATAAATGCTCCAGCCATTCAAGAAGAAATCCCCAGTCAGAAAACTGAGGAAGAAAATAAAAAAACTGCTTATCCAACCAACGCCTACATCAAACCATTGCTGCCAGCCAAACTTTGTTGACCATTCATGATATGAAACAGAAACCGCACAAATTTACGTAGAATCGAACACATCAGAACAAATTTCTCTGACCATTGGGTGAACTCGATGAATGAGTAGCGCGACTACAACGTTTAACTAGACACAATAAATGGGGATTGGGGGGGGGGAACAACAGGAGGAAATCTACAGTCCTTGCAAAAGAATGCGAAATTCGGGGTCCATCCAAACACCTGAAATGAACAAACTCTCGAACTACACCAGTGCTTCATTGTGATCATAAACATCTCATGCAACCAATACCTGACAAATGCAATTGACGGGGGCATTCTGTTCGAGTTCCACAAGATGAACTTTAGCCTTTTATGAAGAACGCGGAACATCAGAGACACACAGCTACAGAGAAGAAGTGTGCGAAAGTGAAATGAAAGATTGCTCAATCAGTTCCCATCAGAAATACAGGGTTCTATGTGAGTGCAAGAGCACATTCCAGAGGCTCAACAATACTAAGTTACAACGATACCAGAAATCAACGGGGGAAACAAACCAAAGTTTGAAGGCTTACTTTTTTCTTCCATTATTTTTTTCCTCGGGAAACGATCCAACAGCTCTCTGTCTTCTTTCTCGGGCAACTGAAAGGTCAGCCTTAGTAGCAATGCTAGCCGTTCTGTCATCCAAGTCCAAATCTTCCAGCTCGTCTTCCAGCTTTTGGACCTATAATAGCGAAGAAGAACTTCAATACAAATGAAGTTTGCAACAGATATGTTGTACTCAACAAAAGACAGACTTTTAGGCGCGATTTAGAGTGTTGATAGGAAAACAGACAGACAGACGAACAGACATGCACACAGACAGAAAAACAGAAAGACAGGCAGATAGACAGACAGATAGACAGACACACAGCAAACAGATACAGACCATAGGATGACCTATGGATATGCCGAAACCAAGATACTCAGAACAAAAGTCATAAAAAACAAACAAAGATACCTGGCAAAAAAAGAGAGAGCGAAAGGAGCAGAAGATAGAAAGAGAACGTGAGAGAGAAAAAGAGAAAAGAAAGAGAGCGAGCGAGCGAGCGAGCGAGAGAGAGAGAGAGAGAGAGAGAGAGAGAGAGAGAGATAGAGAGAGAGAGGGTAAAGGGAAAGAGCCATAGGGTCAGCAAAGTGCAGACGAAACCGTTTGCAGGTCTATAGTTACACATTCAAGGCAGTCACAACAAATATAATCATCTATTACTTCACGCCGGCTACTTCGATAAATCGAAATAACAACTAGCGTCTATAAAGACATGCCCAAAGCAATCGCAGACAACACCGCACGAAAAAACCCTCAGCATACAATAACTGACCTCGTCTATGCTGGGTGGCTTTGCATCGAGAAAGCAGTGCAGTCCATGTTTCGATCGCAAAAACGTCAGTCGGATCGTACGAAAGTCTTCGCACCTCAAAATCAGCGTCTTTACGTCAGTCAGGCCAGCTATACCTGCTTCCGTTTTTCTGATCACCTACGAGCAAACCAATCAGGCACAAATAAATAAATAAATAAATAAATAAATAGAAAAAGAAAATTGAGAACAAGTAAAAAAATGATTAATGACATCTACTCTCTACTCTCTATCTACAAGGGTACCATTACCGTCTCATCGAGAATGCTTATCCGACGTTCATATTAACATCCATTTCCTCAGGGTTAAAACTGCTATTGCCAGAAGGGAAAAGAGACACATTCCATCTGATTTACTAACGCAGGGTTCCCCAAACTTTTCAGCCCGAGAGCCGCATTAACGGACATACAGCAGGTTGGCGGCCGGATGCAGAGTCAAGGCCAACTGAAGTATAATCAAAACAGACGTTGCTTTTAACTGTGTTCTTAAACCACATGCGTCTGATGCGGGTTTCTGGAACAAAAAAACTTATTCCTGCAATTACTTTTCGCCTCAGCAGTGCGACGTTCATCGATTCATAAGTTTCTGTACTATTGATTATGTTGATTAATAAGAGGAATAAGAGGCTTAGCGGGCCGGTTCAGGCCCGCTGGCCGTACTTTGGAGACCCCTGTACTGACCCCTGTAATTGGCGTCCATGCGGTACGACTATTCATTGCTTGGGACGCGATTAAGATGCAATAAGAAAATCGACCTCGTCAAAAGACTAGACGGCCGGTGAACCGCAAAGTATCAGGCCCTTCAAAACACTGCGTAACAGAAAAATACTTAAGACTTTCTCGACGATGCACACAGCAATGCAGAACGAAAATTTTAACAATCGAAGAAACAAAGACGCTAACGAGCAACTAAGAATTAATTAGCGTTATAATAAGTCATGCGCGACTGTTCAAGAACTTTGCCTGATTTCGGCATTCCCTTAGATGGCAGTTAAACACGTAGCTTCAATCAGACTCAGTAAGAGCTAACAGATCGATGCTGCTAGCAACAAGTTTGTTCTCACTCCCCAATATTTTGCTCGCAGTGCCTGAATACTAGAGCCTTCCTTAACGATGCACACAGCAATGGAGAACGCAAATTTAAAAATCGAAGAAACAAAGCACATTTAAGGGCACCTGAAACACATTAGCGCGATCATAAGCCAGCAAATACATACATAAGTAAATAGAAAAAACAATAGTTAACCTTTTGCTCTTCACCTCTCTCCACGCTTATGATGTGGTTGAGAGCAACCCACGTCGACAAGTCCTAAATGTGCAGAGACGTTGGTGTGACAATTCAAATACCAATTTTTGACGTCATAAACCAGCTCCAAAGACAGGATAAATAGACGCCGGAAAACCCCATACTCTCCTAATCTGTAAGCGAACCAAGCATCCACCCAAGAAAAATGCACTCCTGCAAAAACTCTTTAGGATGAAGGTCGCTTAATATGGATACTCTTAGCATTTCATACCAATTTTTGAAGGAATACATACTGATGCTTTAGCCAAATTCGTTACCCCCGAAGTACTCTTGCACACGATAACCAACCTGAACACGAAAGAAAGAAAAACGCATATAGAACTGAAAAAAAAACAACAACAACAAACAAACACTTAATTTCAAAACTTCTACACCATTTGATAACCAGCAACTCATTTTTTATGCATGAGGCAGCCCACTGGTCCATCAGGGGAAGGAAAACCTCACATAGGATCGGGTAAAAACAAGGGCGCTTACCTGAAGTCCGTTAAGAAAACTCTCCCCAGCCCACGGTGGCCACTGATTTCAACAAGCACGTCATCGAACACCATCTCCACGTGCTCGCTTAGACCTGTAAACGCAAGAGACAACTTTGTCATCTGATCAACAGATCAAACTTTGTTACATGAGCAAATGAAGAGACGCAAAATGTCCCTATGCTATCAGACTTTATTCGAATAGATACTTCCTATCATATATATATTTAGATATATACATTAAATTTATATATTATATTTATATATTTAGACAAAACCTATTGTCATCTTCAGGCTATGAACAAACAGAAAACATATAAGACACAAGTTTAATAAAACGCAAGAACAAATGAAATTTGCAGAACTATAAAAACAACTTTAAAGGGCATGACTGACACTGGATGTTCAAAGCAGGGCAATCACGCGTACTGAAAAGGCTTTCCTTGATTCTTAAGGCCTTGCTGTTATCATCACTACTTAGAATATAAAAAAAATCCGAAAATACTGCAGCAGTGTCACAAGATAGCATGTGTTCATTGACAGGAGTAGAGCACTGACCATGGATAACTTTACCAGTCAGTGGTGACGTCCCCTGAGGTTCACAGAATCTTTTCTGTGTGAGTCGTATGGTTTTACCAATGTACGTAGAATTGCATCTACTACACGTATACTTGTAGACAACACCAGAAACAAGATGAGGTGATAAACTATCGTTGAACATAAATAAGGAACTTAATCGTCACGAAGACTTTAAGATAATAGCAAGATCAAAGTCAGCAAAATTATTTCTTAAGAATCTTTTTTAGTTGCTGCTAACTCGGCTTAAGAGAGCCCCTAAATAAGGTAAAACAATTTTAATGCGCGGTTTCTTCTGGACAAGATTGTCTTCAATACTTTTTCTGTGGATCTTATCAAGAAACGTTCTTATCATACCATCAACGACCGTGGCTGGAAACGAGTTGCAGCGAAGATAGGACTTTGCTTGACTTACTTCATAATGTAGGGGACTCCCAACTAGAACGAATGCTATGCAATGTAAGAAGAAGTCATGCTTGTAAATCTCTGGGATAAAACTTCGATAGGTCGCATACAGCCCACTGAATGGTGACTTGCGGTAAACGGATGTAATGAAGCCTTTACCTTGCCGAATAATGTTGATGTCCAGGAATGATTAACTGTTTAGTGACTCTCTTTTCACACTTAACTTCATACATGGATGACGCCTCTTGAGATAACTAAGATGCTTATATCTTCTTAATGTTTGAACTACTGGATTTATACTACTGGCTTTTCATCACTTACTTATCACATCAGCCAAATCCGTCAAAGCTTGATTCGAGAATATCAGATGAAGCAAGTGATTCGACGTTGGATACTAGAGATTTCCGACAAGAACAAGATGAGAGACCACGCAGAACGTTTGCAGGCATAAAAGCAGGCTGATAAGCAGGATAAGACGCAGTCAGCCACAACAAGGACTCTTTCAATATGGCAGCACGACAAGACGATAGTCCGACTCCTTGTTTAATTGCACTTGGTGAACACTGCGTCATAACCGAAGCAACTATGAAGGCCCTGACACAGGGTAATCAACATGAAGTAAATATTCTGGTACTAGGAATGAGTCGGTATAGGGAATCCTCCGGTATAGGGAATTACCGGCATATGGATTGCTATATCCTCGTATAAGGAATTACCGACATAGGGAATGATCGGGTAGAGGGAAAGCTTAACATGTCCCAAGTGGCTAGCTTTAGAAGGGGCAGAGTGGTGCTCTTCACAAGCTGGCCAGCGTATGAAGAAGGAACACCAGCTTAACTTTGTAAAGGCTTCCGAGCAAATACTATACTTCTAATTTTGCGTGGAAGAAGCACGGCAGAGCTTTATAATCGGTAGCAAGGCTTTTTCAAGTAGTCAGTTAAACACCCTAGTGACTGATAACTCATCCTGGAAATTCTTCGCTCGTTAATTGCCACAATTCAACTTGTTAATGAGAGTGAAAACAAACGATGGGAGTAAACTGGTCATAATCGGTCTCACGGTCAAACCAAAAATGCAGACAAACATATTATCGAGTCGACGAGCGAGAAGTTATATATTGTTAGGGCGATAGTTTAAGAAATTTGCCTGATTTAGCCATTCCTTTGGAGGGTGACTGCGTCACGATATGGTGGTTAAACACGTAGCTTCAATCAGATTCAGTAAGAGCTAACAGGAATGATCGATGGTGCTGCTTGCCACAAGTTAGTTCTCCCTTCGCAATCCAATGGCATCTTAAGTGTCGTGCGATAGCAACTCGCACCCACCCGAAGTCTTAGAAAGACACTGAAGTCTGAATGTGCAGTAACCAACTATCAAGCAAAAAAAATCGCAGGAAAGGCAAACCTGGGAGCATCACAACGTTCTGGCCGGATAAGATGGGAACCTGAAAGTTAGGCAGCTTCTCAGCTTCAGAAAGCAGCAAGTCATCAATGCACCACCTTACAAGAGGCTGAAATAAAATAACAAACCAAAAAATCACAGCCTATTCGATCTTACTTCGGCAATCAAACACGCGGAATACAATTTGCGGCAATCAAACGAAACGAAAGCTCACAAACGCTGCAACACGCTATCAACAAACAAAATGCAGGAAAAAGAATTACAAATGGCATCCCTAGAATTACTACTAAACAAGACTCAACTTCAATAATAAGATTTACAGCTGCCTTAGATCAATCCTTCCATCAACTGAAAAACAACTTAAAGTGACCCTACCTCTGATTGCAACACGAAATCGCTTCGGTACAAAACACCTACATAAACAACATGGATAGTTCAGTAATATAAATAAAATACATATGCCTGAAAAGACAAGCAGCATCATGCAAGCCCTGCATACCTGATCGTCCTCTAAAGGTTTTAACGAGATGCTCAACAGCAACTTCGCCGCAACATGGGGAGCGTTTGGCGAGTTTCCCACTGGATACCATTTCGTTGTAGTACCGTAAGGCACGGACGCTACCGGAATCACAACGCGACCAATGTAATCATCTCTTCGGACAAAATCGAAAAAGCGTATCAGCAAAGAATAAATAGCAACCCACAACAACGAAAGAAACCAAGCAAGAAGAAATTTGTTTGATGAGAATATCGATAAAAACGGGCTGCCTGCATAAGCGCCTTTAAAGACCCTATAAAATACAAAACAACAAAAGGAACAAGAACAACAAAGCGCGATAGCATAAGCTAACAATAGCCAGATACACGAAAATTGCATCGAAATAAGCCATGCCTAATACCAATCCATGACGGGTACCTATTCAAAGTATCCTTGTCCCAGATGTCGATGTGCATGTAGTAGAGTAGTTCGCAAAGTGGAATCTGCGATAGCATCGGAATTCCATTTCCAACGGAATTCACAGGAAAAGAAAATGCAGTCTGGGGTATATTATCTACTTCAAACACGAAAGTTTGATCCCAAACCGGAGCCATGGTACGATGTTGAATCTTTGTTTCATGTTGTTCATTGCCGAATTTAAGGATACAGTACGGATCGGACGTACCGTTAGCGTCGAGAGCAGGGAAGTCTGCACCACGCATAACTAAAGAAAACCAAATCTCATAAGCACGACATCGCAAATAAGAAAGAAATTTTCTTTATTAACACATGTAACACGAAACCCTTTTCGGCAGGATACCGGACAATTTCTTTTTTTTTTCCTTCAATCCATGCAACAGACAAATGCACAACTAAAGTACCTATTTCTTACAGCAGAAAACTGAAACAAGCAAAACAATACAACTTATCAACACAGTACCACAAAAATGAACTCACTTGTGACTTTTAGCCAAGCCTTCCTTCGCACACTCCATGCAGGAGTTTCAACAATATTGTCCACTTTTAAGTTTATATCCATAGCGTCTTCTAATTCCTCATTTTCCTCACCTCCGCTACCGCATGCCGCGTACCACATAGTCGGATGTATATCTCACAAAACATGATTCTTCATAACAAAATTAAATATCTAGCTGGTACTTAAGATCACAGGACTATACATGGATTCTATGAAAATTAAGATAAAAGCTACCCAATATCACCAGTGAGCAATTTTAAAAGGGCGGACAAAGTTAGCATACTCACACACAACCTAGCTGGAATCAACTTTGGGCTAGAAAGAACAAGAACATCATCCTTAGGGACTGGTAATTGAGAGATAATCAATTTCAGAAGCTGCTGAGACACATAATGCTAATTTTCAACATTGTTAAAACATCAAAAACAATTGTTACCATAAAAAAGCTCCAATGAAGGTTAGATTTTTATCCAAGAAAAGCAGATTCACTTCAAATTAAACTCATTCTGAGTACATGTGTAGCACTTACTGGTAAAGGAGATGTTGCACTGATAATGTTAATCCAAAAGAGGCTAAAGGTGCATTGATCAATAGTTTTGCGTGCTTGGTGGGTCAGTGGGACCTCCTTGGACATATTTACCTATACTGAATAGCAAGAAAAATACATAGGGCACCCGTAGGGAATGAAGCAACTACACACCTTCTACAAGGCCAGAAGGCAAGGTGAAGCTCTCAAAAGATTAATGGTTTTAAAAAAATTGTAATACTTGTTTCGCATATTTTTTAATGTTGCAAGCTATCAGCTATTTCAACATACCAAAATCAAAATCTGAATGGATATCCAGTAACCAAGGCACTTGAGAAAATGGTAGCAATAACAGATCTTTAAGTAAAAGCAGAAACTGATAATGCTGCTCATCCAGTTCTAAGATTAGAGCAAGATATACATACATACATATATGCATACACACATACATATATACATCCATACATCCATACATACATAAATACATACATACATACATACATACATACATACATACATACATACATACATACATACATACATAC
>QQSS02103747.1:0-16663 GCA_003687565.2 Craspedacusta sowerbii
GTATGTATGTATGTATGTATGTATGTATGTATGTATGTATGTATGTATGTATGTATGTATGTATGTATGTTTGTATGCATGTGCGTACGTATGTATGCATTATGTACCTAGATAGGTAGAAGTTGATCGGAAGGGAGTATCTTTGATGAATGGAAAATTTGGATCGAAGAGCTGATGCCTCTGTTATTGGTTGAAATAAGAAAATCGATCATTTACTTGGAAATATTGATAGGGAGTAGATGTTCTGGTGGGTGAGTGATGGGCTATATTAAAGACCACCTTGCTGACTTAATTGGAGATGCAACGTTGTATGTAGGAGGAATAAATGTAGTCCTAAGTTAATGATGTCTTAAGAATAGCGCCATGGAAACTTCCAGGTGTAGACTGTGTTATGGTTGAGTGGATGATAGTCCGGAATATTGTGCTTTACAAGCAAGATCTTACAACGTTATAGTGCCCCATTTGCCACCGGCTGTCGACGAGAATTTTTCACATAAGGAAAAGCTACCGGCGGCTTCGTTCGAGCTTTCTTTGAATGATGTAAAAGAGGAGCCCGCTGCACCAACTTTAAAGCCGGAATCAGAGGCAGCAGATGAAATTGGATCGATTGAGGGTATGCCCAGACGTCAGTCTTCACTCAAACCTGAGCGACCTGAAACTTCCAAGCCAGACCCAAAGCGGTTTTCAGCCATGCCAAAGATGGGACTCCCTATGGCTGGTGGTGCGGCTTTGCTGGCCGAGATGAAGCAGAGGCAGTCTAAGGTAAAGGTTAGCTGTATGCTCACCTTGATTCCGTAAGCAGCTACATTTTCTTAGCTTCTTCCGGTGGGTGAAGTTTGTTCCTGGTTTGCAAAGGTTGTCGCAGCTTCATTGTCTTAGGTTTTTTTTTTTTTTTTTTGTGGTTTTCTGCGAATTACGCTCTGCAGTTTGTGGACATCAGTAGCAGCAGCAGCAGCAGCAGCAGCAGCAAAAGCAACAACAACAGCAAGAACAACAACAACAACAACAACAACAACAGCAACAGCAACAATAACGACAACAGCAACATCAACACCATCAAACGGCAGCATCACTAACAACATCAACAACAACAACAGCAACGACAAGAACAACAATAGCAGCAACAACAATAATATCTAAGACTTCCGAGTCATGAAGAGTTATTTTGATTAAGATAACTACGTTGACACCACAACTCCTTGCATTATTTTTAACCCTTTCTTCACGACAGCCTTCAGATGGGAAGCCTGCGGACGGGAAGCCCCCTGCGGATGGAAAGCCTGCGGATGGAAAGCCTGCGGACGGGAAGCCCCCTGCGGACGGGAAGCCCCCTGTGGATGGGAAGCCCCCTGCGGATGGGAAGCCCGTGGATGGAAAGCCTCCAGCGCCAGCCGCTCGTCCGCAAGCCGTTGCCCGGCCTCCGAAGCCTGTACCTGCGCCTGCGTCAAAGCCCTCTGCAACTCCGGATGCAGCGAAGCCGTCTTTACCTAAGCGTCCGCCGTCCTTGAAGCGGCGTAAGAATAGCGTTTGTACTTGCCCTGGCCCTGCTCATGTCTGCCTATTGATCTGCTCTGGTCTGAACTTCATCTGGCTTTTAGGAATGTTTTCCGTGGATAAAGCTCGTTGGCTGTACTAGTGCCGGGGTAGTTTGGCATTGCAATTATTGTCTTTCTTAATTTATTTTATTTCTATTGTTTTTTTTTTTGTTGTTGATTTTTTTTATTTTGCCCTGTGCATTTGTTTTTTGTTTTTTTTTTTCTTTTTTTGTTTGTTTTTTTTTTGTTTTGTTTTTCTTTGATCCGAGGCAGCTGCCATCGTATTTCCGTTGATGCATGAATGGTGACAGTTTTTTTTTTCTTCACCTATTCTTTCCATCGTAGCTGAGCCTGCCAAACGTCCTTCGCTTAGTGAGGCCGCGGAAGGATCCCCGACATCAAGAAATGAAGGTAAGCGATAATAAGAGTGGACAGACGGACTATGTGCATACCCTGCCACGAGTTACTTTTGGGTCGTGAGTTTCGAGTTTGTGAACGTAAAAGACGATTACTTACATTTGAGCTCTACGAAAATGTCGAGGGGAAACGAGCAAAGAAGCAAATTAAAACTTGAAAAAATTAAAAACACCAAGACCAGAAAGACGTATAGGGGCGGGTACTGGACTTGAGTATATAGCTTGATATAAGCCACTGGGAGTGCACAGCTCTCTTCTGTTTGCTTTGGGAGTCAGTGGTGGCGTGATCTAGAACAGACACCCCTGTGCTGAGGATTGACGTGACGCACGGTGCGTCTTGAACTCTTGAAGTGAAAATTCGATTATCCGCGATTCAAAATTTTTTTGCGGGACCTCTGCAAAAGCATTCTCAGTCAGGGTGGATCCCCTATGAAACTCGTGGTAATTTATTAAAAGAAGATGGCGTCCGACAATTATGTTGATTCACTCGCCTAAAAATTACCTATGACGTGCCATTTGATGGTGAGGCCATGGTTAAGGAACTCGACATTTCTGCAAGTTGTTTGTGCCGCAGACCCAAGGACGACTTCGTAGGTTTGGCATGAAAGTGAGGCAGCGACGTGGCGTACCATGGAAGTGAGACCACGTGATAAATCTGGCGAACGCAAGCCGTGGAGCCACGTTGCATTATTGGAGCAAGCAGGCTGTCAAAACACGTGGTATTATTTGAGGAAGCGAGCCTGAACCACTTGACAATGTGGAGAAAGCAAGTCTGGCAACCACGTGGCATTTTTGGGGAAGGCAAGCCTGGAATCACTCGAAAAATCTGGAGAAAGACACAATGCAAGTCCGAAGGACGAAATTTATTTGTTTCTTTCAGTTATTCATTTTTCTAAACGTTTTTTATAGATTTATTTTATTTTTTATTTAAATGGCTATTATGATCTTGTCGTCCCGGCCAAAGGACTCATCAGAGACCTGGCCAACTGGCCAAGCAACTGCTTGGAGTCCCATTAAGAACTCGAAACCCCCTGGAGACCTCGATTGTACCGTCTCACGAGAACATCAGCTCTCAAGTGAACAGTTGTACGAGATCATCACGGTTTCAGCAAGCTGTCCCGAAATCAAGTGAGCATTGCCAGCTGCGCTGAACGCGAGAACCTTAGCAAATTCAAATGGCCAGTTTTTTGTTTGTTTGTTTGCTCTTTTTTTTTTGTCAAAAACCAGTCCAGGGAGTCATGACAAGCCAAGTCGTGTTACTAAAACGTGTATATCGAGCAGAAAAGTCGTCAAGTGCGAAGCAGCATTTCCGAGAAGGTCTACTCTATGAACTGAAGCAAAATGAACTTCGCGGCATGCTGCTTGCTTAGTATTAGTGCATCGCCTGCTTAATGGAGGATGAACTTCCACCATACCTTTGCGGGGCGATGAAACCAGTTGTCGTATGCTAAGCTATAACAACCTCACATCGTATTGGTGTTAAAATGGCATAAATATGAGGTATGGTTTGGGGTATGGGCGTTTGGCGGTAGCCTTTCAACTGTTCTTTCTTTGGTCTACTTATGCAGTTATTACGCTCCTTGCGTTTCTCGTTTGCCGAACTTCTTCGTGAATGAAAACATTGATGCTTTAGAAGTGGCTGGCCGACCGGAAGTTTCCCGCAGTGGCAGTCAAGGTCGGAAGGAGCAGGATGTCGAACCTGACGGTGTGGACGCGAGTATCCTTGGCTATCTTTCCCCCAGTGAAAAGGCATCTTCTTCTAGTGGTAAGCCCTTGCATTCATAAATCTGCTAAATTTATGCAATGTCTTTGCATAAATAATCCGGCAATGTTTTTGCCTGCTTAAACCGCTATATTTAGGTTACTGCGTCTGGCTGCTCAGTTTGATGATATTAAATTGTTTATCGCCGGCTTGCTCCATTTCAATCATCTCTATTTCAATCGCTGATTAAACTCACAAACAATGACTTTTGTTTTTGAAATTTTAGATGATTTAAATAAGTAATAAAAATTGATGCTAAATTGCTTTTTCATCTGGCGGTAACTGGTTGACAGAAATACATCGAATAAATCCAACTTTTAATTTCGCCAAAGCCTTGTTACTGGCAGTTCAGAACAACTGAAACATCCAAGATTACTTCGTCCCTACCTTTTGTCCTTATCAGTCTTCTGTATATTCAATATCGTCAACGTTCACAGAAGAATTATTAATTACTTACTGACCGGAGTGTTGTGTACTGCCCAGAAATTAATCGACTAATTGGGAATCGCTGTGTAATTGAGACTGTTAAGCAGCTTGGCTGTGTAGTGCGGCGAAAGAAAGTTACGAAATGTAAACAATTTGACAGTCATACAAGAGGCACCACTAGCGATGTTTTAGTGTGCACTAAGCTTATGGTAAGTCACTGCTTTGATTTTTTGATGACTTTACCTGTCGCGTCTGAGCTGAACTCAGATTCAAGGAATAAACGTGGCTTTCCTCTGAACGTCCTTAATATGGGTATTACCTGACGATAATCCTTATTGGCATATTTAAGTGCTAACCTGCTTTCTCCTGTGTTGAACATCAATCTAGATGATGAGGGTATTGAGATAAGCCAGAGGATGAGAAGATGTTTATTACCTGGTAATACCTGCTTTTGAACGTTTTACAATCTTGTCATTGCACAGATACGACAGATTGTTCGACACATGACATACTATGATGTGACCAGTGCAAAAGCAATTTGTCTTAGGCAAGCAAGCGGGCCTTTCTTCGCCTGCACTCTTCATAACAAGGTTTGAATCGATCTGATGGAGTTCAGAATCAATCTGGTTGTCTTCACAGAGCTGTGACTTTACCTGATGTTAGCAACTTTTGAATTAGCAGCTTCCAGTGGGAGATATTCTATGCATTAAATAAGCAACTAATAACGTCAGTTGTAAACTTGCATCATGAATCTGTACTTTGGGTATATAGCTAGCAAACCTAAGGCGTTGCCAACACCCCTCGCATTGTAACAGGTGGATTACGTATGTAGCATGTTGTGGCTAGAACATTTGCAATTTAAACAAAAAAAAAAAAGTTGAAATATATAAATCTGATTTGTCATCAAAAATTTGCTTTTTTTTTTTTTGTTTTTTGTATGTATTTAAACTTTTTTTTTTTCCATCCCTTTGGCAGCGTTCCATGTTTCGCGAGATAGCTCTTACTTAATATGCCAAACTACTGACATACAACATCGCAGGCTTTCGCATGTAGGCCACTTGGCTTGTTTTTCCTATATTGTTTCGACGCCGCATTCCTGCACCGGGACATGACTCTCGGTACGTCCCACAGCCAGCATTCATCTCCCTAATTGTGCGCTTGGTTTTTTTCTTTAGACGAAGAAGACGATGACGCCATCACTATCTTGTGATTCAGGTAGATCGTGGTTCTGGTCTTGACTCGTTTTCGTTCGCTTTTCCCTGTACTGTCTTAGCCGACTGTTTCGGACTTGTGCATTTGCTTTATTTCTAGAAGTCAGGGGTGTTGTGTCTGTGTGATGATTAACGTGTGTGATGAAGATAAGTGAATGAACTTCGTGTATGCGGTGAATGGAACTCCTGAAGTGGTGAACTTTGCTTGAAGTCGAGAACGCCTCTAATTGGGCGAGGAACGAATGCTCGATGTGTGTGTTAGCTAGGTCTCGGAGGATTCTTGTTAAACTTTGCTGTTTCAAATTTTGCCGTGGTGTTGCTTCAAGACTGCTCAAGAAAGCTTTCTTACTTGGTAACAATGAGAATCTTGAGAATCTCATATTGAGAACTACTTCAGCAGGATTGCATAAACTACCGTATATATATATATATATATATATATATATATATATATATATATATGTATACATATATATATATGTATGTATGTATGTATGTATGTATGTATGTATGTATGTATGCATGCATGTATGTATGTATGCAACCTAAATTTAGTGTGTATTATTTAACTGGAAGCTCTATAAAGGAATTCGTCTCATGACTTAAAGCGTCTTTGTTGGTATCTTGTATGTTAGTCGCCATCTTGGAAGCTGTCTGGGATTCCGATTAAGAAGCTACCTGAGGAGACAAAATTTACTGGCCACTGCTATTTATAGATTTGTTTTTTGGCAAAAAAATTTATTTCAGTATGGATCAACATTGGGGTAAATGTTGGTAATCGTTATGTATTTTTTAAAATAAACTGTGGATGCCATATTGGGTGTAGCTTTTGGAGGTTGTGTATAAATAGTAACTTCAACATGTATGTTGTTAGGCTATTTGGCTTTCTGTATTATTTTACTTAATTTAATGTCTAGTTCTGGGCACAAAATGCTCTGAGGCAATTTTTTGTCGTTTTGTTGTGGGGTGTTTGTTTTAGCCAACCTTTTTCTTCAATTAAAGCCTTTCTGAGGTCACGTGGTACCGTTTAGCACGCGCCTTCGCACGGGACGCCTTCGTGTTGTATTCAAAGAGTGAGAAACTGGAACGGATTTCGATGTTTGTATTGACCGTTTGTGCGGGCATGTACTAGGAAAACAGCGTACTTGAACTTCGTTGCTTTCCTTCCCTGTCCCAGCCAGAGAGTACCGTGCTTTGCTGTGTCTTAACCCGAAAATTGGAGATGGAAGTCGTGTAGGAAGTTCGCAGTAGCGTGTCGTCGTTATATATTTTAAAAGAAGCGAATATTTTCGGTAATGGTAAGGTTTATAGTTTTTCGTTGTACATAGGACTCTTATCATTTTTATACTCTGGCGTCATAAGTGAGCACCCGCGAGCAGTTTGTGACGAAGCATAACTTCATTCTGCTTGGAGCGCTTTCGATCTCTCCACAGTTTCGTATTTCGCTTAGCTCTCTCGCTGGCTCTCGACTTTCTTTTTGAAGTGCTTTGCGTTCTAGTAAGCTTTGCTACTGCACGAGCTGTTAAGTTTGTTACCTATTTTTGCGCTGTGCTCTTCCTTAAATAAACTGTCTGAAGTATGCATAGTGGACTCTTTGTGCGTTGCAGTCGTAATAGAGGAACGATAAGTGGAAAGAAATCAAAAGTCTAGGCGGATTGGGTATAAAGCCAGCGGCGATGCCGTCTGAGTAGGACAAAACCAACTGGAAGAAGTTGATCAATTTACCTATCTCGGCAGTGTGCTCGCAAAGGACGGAGACGCCAAACACGATGTCGCCCTAAGAATTGCGAAAGCGGGAGCTGTTTGCCGGCCACTCAAGCCAATTTGGTCGACTCACACCATCGACACGGCGGAAAAAAAATCGCCTACTGAAATGCATCGTCATCCCAACCGCAACCTATGCATGTGAAACGTGGAAAGTAAACGCAAAGATTGGGCGACGACTTAACGTCACACAGCAAAGATGGTTGAGACATATTCTTCGCATCTCATATCGCGACCACATAACCAATGAAGAGGTCTTACGCCAAGCATTCTCCCGGCCCCTAAACGACATCGTGACTGAGAAGCGCCTCAGATTCGCTGGACACATTTTTAGACAAAGGAATGCACGCGTAACAAAAGCAGCTCTAACATGGATACCACCCAGAGGCAGGTGGAAGCAAGATCGACCGCAAACAACATGGCGCCGGACCTTCCTCGAGGACCTACATGCCCTGGAGATCTCCTGGAATGAAGCAGAAATCGCTGCAACTGATCGTTCACGCTGGAAAAAATATGCCGCCCAATGCGACGAACGACGCAGGAGGAAATAAGTCTAAGTACGTAGGAAATGAAAAGGATAATCTGTCTCACAAAATAAAGAGCTAACTTGATGAAATGATTTCTGCCTTAGATTGTTACACTCGGATGTCAGATGGGAATCTTCTCGCAAAGAACGCAGTCATGAGCCTTAGGAGTGGAAGACGTCTTTCGCAAGTGACACGATGTTTTATCTAGCTTATCGCTCAAACGCTCACTGCTCTTATGGGTATGCGTTTTAGACAACGAATAGGTCATTTCGTATTTCTGACTCGCAACTGACAAATTCAAAATTTCTTGGAATTTGGAGTATCTTCCAGATTCGTGTCGACATTCGCTACATCTTCATCTAGATCTATAAACTGCCGCGCAATACGGTTCTGTAAACTGCAGCTCAATGTACTCTGTGTACAAAGTTGATCCTATAAGCTACAGCGCAATATGCTTTGTGCACAAAGTTGATTCTATTAACTGCATCGAACTATGCTGCGTGAACGGAAGTGGATTCTCTGAACTGCAACGCTACATGCTCTGGGCAAGAGGTAGTCCATAAGACTGCGAGTTTTTTTCGTAATGCTGTCATTCTTTTAAGTCGGCATTGCTAGGGTCAAAGCGACGTTTCAGACTACCACTAAAAAGCTTTCGTTTCGATCTCCAGGTTCAATCTTATAATTTGTGCGGTCTTGCTTACTGAAGGAGAGCTCGTCCAGGATCATGCTTTTAATGAATTTTAACGAGTTTTAGTCGACGTGGCGCTATTTAATGGTACTATTGAATTGTTTGGGTTTATTTGTTTCTTGGTGAAGAGCCAGGAGTTTCCCCGGATGCGCAGTCCATCGATGGTCGGTGACAGCAAATGAGGCCAGTCGTCGAATGTTGGTTGAGCCTCTCAAGGAGCTAAAGACCTCGTTACGTCCCTCAAAGGGAGGCTCGGACGACTGGTCGATGCTCCAACGATCGTGAAACAGACATCGCACTGTCCCTTGTTACCAGGAGACACTTTTCTTGAAGACCTTACCAGCAGACGACGAAGTCGTACTGTGCTGGTTAGGCCTTCTTAGGAGATTCGCCAAACAGGGTAGCCACAAAAGTTTGTCACGTACCCTGCTTGCCTACCGACTGCCGTGTGGAGGTTCTCCTAGGTGGTGGGCACTATTTAATTGCACCGGTCTGGTGCTACTGCTCAACCAACAGCTTTTGGCTGCTATGCCAAACTCCGCCACGTGTCGAGAGCTTGGCACTTCATTGTCTGGATTGAACACGCTTTTGATAAGGTAGCAAAGTTTGTCATGGACAACCCATCCGAGCCCGTTTCATAATTTAGTTGACTATTCTATTCTTAAATTTGTTATTAAAATCCTCATCAAGTATGGTGCGAATATATTATTTATGCAAGATATAGCATATCCTGCATTGCTATAAAATGCAAGATTCAGCCTATATCGGTCCCAGAATGAGCCATGTCTGGGGTAAAAAGAAAGTGACCGAATAGTTCAACATCCACCGTCCACGTCACTGAACACCGCGTACAAAGCCAGTAAATTGATATGCCAACGAAAAAATGATTTTCTTTCTAAAAAAACACTCAAAAGTAATACTAGTATGAAGCTGTCATGAAGATACATGAAGAACTAACCAACGTCGCAAGGCACTTTGAACATCTTAGGGAGCTTTTGCTCATGCAAAACAAATGAAGCGAAAATCGTAGAATCGTCTATTCAACGATTGTCAAGAGTTTTCAGCTTTGTAGACTGGTCAAATCAACCGTCCATGTTTTTAAGAGAAGTGTGTGGCTATTAAATATAGAATCGTTGTTCTTTGTATTAACAGGTAACATGAAAGCCTAGACATAGCTTGTGAAAGCTGTGATAATACTGGTACTTGTTGCAACATATTCCATGCATCAAAACGACAAAACGAATGGCCGAGTCTCTGCGACAAAGTGAATGCAAAGCTAATGCAAATCGCATGTCGCGTTATAATCTCTGCAGTACCCTCAAATCCAGTGAGATTAGCCTCAAGTGCTCTGTCTGTCAGCTTGCTGCATGAGGTTTAAAATCCAAGCTTCGCGAACGCTCATCAAGAGTGTAGCATAAAGCAGATGCTGAAATGGTCACAATTGGTTAAGAAAGACTAAACCGAAGCAAAATCTGCAGCCCGTTTATTTGATTTTTCTTTTTTTACTGTTGCTACGACCCTTACCAATGCTAAGAAATATCTTTCAGGCAATAGAACTGCATAAAGCAGAAGAATAGACGATTTTTATCTCCGACAAGTCACCAAAGTGTACACTGATAATGTTGCACATTGCTGGGTCACAGCTAATTATGGGCGTGTATGTTGTGGTGGTTTAATTCCCGTCTTGATCGTGTTTGTGTCATCCGTAAGCGTAGTTTCATCTCTGGGTCAACATGGGCGTGACGTTTTGTCAGGCGTTTCCCTATTTTATGAGCAGTTATATTCTTTCTCTGTATTTAATTGATTTTACCTGTATTGAACTTAATTGAAGTTAATTCTTTATCTGTATTTTATGTCAAGGGTTTCGTATAAATGTGCGTGCAAAATGCGTATTGTCAGCATCTGTGAATTCTACAACAAGAATCAATTCAAGACCACTGACCTGCTTCCTGTCTACCATCAGCTATCTGCTTCTCTACACTGGATGTGTTAGGTACGAGCTTATGCTCCAGACAGGCGAGTAGAATCCGCCTGAATCTTAGCCTGCGAGTCAACTTTAAGTTGAACATCAGCAGTCTATGAAACGGCAACCCTATCCGGCAGCCTTCAGCAATTTCCATCCAAATGACAAATTTAAGGTCCTGAACAAGACGCTCGCCATTTCTGATCCTTCGCAAGTCAACCTCGCATCCTGCAACTGTAGCATTGAAGACAGTTTCTCTTTTTTTTTTTTCTCTCTTTACTGCAATGTTGGCAAGTGTTGAGTCATGTTGGCGAGCTCTTTGCCACGCGTTTTCGTTACCTTGGCGACGAGCATCCATTCACTCGCCGCCATTCCAACGAGGCCTGGACATAAGGACTCCCAGAAGACACTTGGCAAGAGGGTCTCGCTTTACTTAACCAATCAATAAGCTGATGAAAGGGCTGCAACGTGCTAAAGAACATTACAACAATGAAAATCATTATCGCAGATTTAACTACTTGGATTTAAGCCAACCACAAAAATTTAGGCCCTTTTTAAAACCTAATATAGCAGAGCATGCCATTCATCTACGCAAACTAAAGTTTAGATTTCATGCAATCCTGAGCAGATCAACCGACTGTCGAATGGTTTTATAGTTGGACACACGGTACAAAAAATATTTTAAAATTAGTAAATAATGATAATAGTAAATAAATAATAATTAGTTAATAAGTAATAATTAATAAGTAAAAACAGAGCGCATGAGTTACAGCTAATACCTATGCGCTAATACTAGTTGCTACTCGAATGCAAATACTTGTGCACGATGTTACATAGAATTTTACGAGTAATTCCTTATACAGATATTTTGAGGACTGTCGGAGGTTCTAGAAGGAATTTAATATACGATGGGTCTCCCCCTCACCCACCCACCCCCCCCCCTACACAGACACACACACACACACACACACACACACACACACACACACACACACTTCCTATGGCCCAGGTCCTTCTCGTCATGGGCGTAATACCGACAAAACTGCGAGCCTGAGCTTAGTGAGATCATCAAGAAATGGGTGCTTCATATGAAGACCTACTCGCAGCAGTAGAAGTAATCATCGCAATCATAATAAGCACAGTGTGTATATCCAACAGATCTTAGATCTAAGTAAGCCTCGTACTTGATTGCAAAGATAAGGCTGTGAAATGGTCGTTTGTGTTTGGTTTCATCAAATGTCGGAAATCAGATAAAAATTTCTTCTTTCATTGGAATCCCCCATTGGCTCATCCCAAACAAACACACAAACTCCACCACACACACACACACACACACACACACACACACACACACACACACACACACACACACACACACACACACACACACACAAGGACACGCACGCGCGCGCGACTTTTCACCATGTTTAGTCTTATCAAGACTACTTGCATGAAGGATTCACATCATAGCCTCATATGCTGTTATATGGCAGCATTGCTATGACGCAACGTTTGTGAAACTAAGTTGCGGTTGACGAATAAATATTTACATGTTTATATGGCCTACAGGACTTACATATTATTATGACAATGAGCTCGAGAATACCGCTATAATCTTTAATTCTGTAACGCCGCTGCCTCACGTGAAATGACTTAAATATGTCATACGCGTCTAGTCTCACACATCACTTACAAATTAAACGACCTTCAAGCAGAGAATATCACTATGATCTCTACTTCTGTAACGATGCTGCCATTTATTGGACACGTTGCAATCATAGGGAGCTTGGCTGGAGAGGCGAATATTTCGGCGTTTCGTCTATTTGCTTCTATAGAAGTGGCTCGACCAAAGAATTTGTCATGTGCGGTTTCTGAGACAATATTAGGCTTATGGAATCTCGGAAGAGCAAATACTGAGGTAAGACGTTCGGAAAACGTTCTTGCGTTGGCTGTTCAAATGTTGACGACTTCTTCCGAAAGTATTTTCATGGCGTGCGGCTTTCAGACAAATCGAGCGCCATTTTTTGAAAGCTTGCGCAACTTTCCTTCACTTCCTTCAGACTTCACCTGTGGATTTTTGTAAAAGGAACTTTGTACTTAATTGCCGACAACCGCTAAGGCCGTCCGTCAATTTGAGAACAACCCTGAAGCCGTCATCTTTGGTCGGTGGTCGTACAAACGTCCCTCCCTCGTCTCTACATTCCGTGGTGGTACTGTACCTTCTATTGTAGTTTCGACGCCTTGCTAACTACCGGCTCATAGCGGTTCGAAATACTATCGAAAAACTGCACATCTAAGTCATGCTATAAAAATAAACTATAATCTGTTTCGTGTTCATAGGCGGGTAGCCATCCGTAGCCTCCATCTGGAGAAACTCAGCGTTTGTTAATCGGCGCTCCCCAAGCAATACTAATTCTTATATTATAGCATAATAAATGACCGAACGTATACGTCACCGATGCCAACCAATCGTTGTCTACGAGCCGCTAGCATGATTTAAATCCAATTAGATAATTTATGCGTTTTGCGGTTCTGGTACAATAGAGTAAACATAATAGGAACCAGACGAGTTGCATTGGAGGTCGCTGGAAGCAGAGAAAACTCAACACTAATCTTCAATAACCTGAAGCGCCACGTTGTCTGAAGGAAGCAATCGAAACTCAAGTAGTTATACTAAAGAAATTGCTCTGATATAGCTGGTCTGGTATTGCTCTGCATTATTGAGGTTCTGGAATTGATATTCTTTCGCCCTGTCACGCAGGGGCAGATTTTGGTCGTGGCAAAGGATGCGACCTGCCATACGGAGTTTTCGAATTCTATGATCGATTTCTTCTACCGTTCGAACAAAATAAAAACCCGCAGTTCGCATTTGTTGAACGAGGAGCGATGAGCCGGGTCGTAGCTGATCAAAAAGCGAAGTTTGAAGGTGATGAACTTTTTCGGAAGCTATCGCGTGAGTCCGAGGTAAGTCCAAGAACATGTTTTCTCCAACACGCTGATTTGTGGTTCTCTGAAACCAACGAAGAAGTGCTTTATCTACGATTTGTGAGTGACTCTAATTACTGAGGTTAGCGTAAACGCTCACCGAGTTTCCGTTTAACTTAACCTTCCCGCAATCCAACTTGCCCTCGTGATCGA
The DNA here is from genome assembly GCA_003687565.2 of Craspedacusta sowerbii. Lineage (NCBI taxonomy): Eukaryota > Metazoa > Cnidaria > Hydrozoa > Limnomedusae > Olindiidae > Craspedacusta > Craspedacusta sowerbii. Next base: position 13,431 of record QQSS02103747.1, read on the forward strand.
TCCGCTCCGTGCACAGATAGCGTGGATTGGTTCCTTCTAGACTACTACTTCTTCTGCTAAAAGTTCTGGTCTTGGTGGACCAACTTAGTAGTTGGCGGGTAATTCTAAGTAATTGTATAAGTTTTGAAAAGGGTGGAATTCATTTGATTTAGATACGATACACAGGTTACCGAGACAGATCTCACGAAGAGAGAATTATTCGATTTCAAACGGAGTGTCGCGAAGGAAAGTGTCCGATAGTAAGCGAGTTCTAAAATTCTGTGTCCAGAAGACGTGTTTCTCTTTTGTTCTTGCTATATCCTTGCAATAGATATCCTCGCTTTCCACGCATACTTCCATAGTTCATCTCATTTTCACTGTCCGGACCACATTTTCAGTGGGCGACTTCCTACAAATTCCTCGCTAAATATCAGCTTCGTTGTGTTCTTTCATTGATACGACTACCGTTGAGTACTTGAGGGTTTTTTCTTATCACAGTTATATTTTTATTTGATATAGCATGGCTTGCTTGATGCATGTAATACAGCATTTACTTTTTTTGTTTACCAGTCATTCGCCGCTTCGGGAACCAATATCCTGTTGTACTTGGGACCGCAGTTGAAAGACAAGAAAAACGACAGCCCGGCCAAGGAATTTTGCGATTTTGACAAAGAGTCTGGAAAAGTACGAATAGTTTTGTTTACAAAATACGTCATTAACTTTGTTACGTTTTATCTTTAATTCTTGTTTGTGTGATGCTTGTTAACAGACTACTCTTGTCTGCCGATCAAGTCTCTTACCGCCGGCTTCAAGCATGAAATTTTCGCAATCTTAATCTGACGTAAAACATCGCCCAGATATAAGACCTGGAGGCAAATCTGTATTTACCTGCGCGGATCAATCTTTCGACGCTAGGCGTTCTTGTCTTTGCAATCCAATGCAAATTCTTGCATCTGCTCTGCGGTGGGGGATGTACATCTGTCTATCGCAGTGCGAATTGAAAGAGCAGGTCGCTATGGATTGCATACCTGCGTGTTCATTCTGACATGCACCTGCTTGCCTATGCTTCGGACTCCCTATAAACGATATGGGTTGCGGTTTCTGAGGGTTGTCGTTCACTTGTGTGGGCGGGGGGGTGTGTGGGTCAAGCCGAAAGCATTCTTGGTTTCTCTCAAATTTCCGGATGTTTTTTTTTTTCTTCTGAATTACCCCCCCGATAATCTGTGTGTTTGTACTCCAAGAGTTTACATGTTTTGCTGTTTGATTCTCTACGTTTGCTTTATGATTAGAAATTCTATTACTTAGAAGACTCGAACTTGCTGACTTGACCCAGCGCCAGCCATGGCTTCTCTTGGCGGTCACAGCTTTGGGATGTCAGACTATCGCAGACCAGATGGGGGATTTTCTTCGATAGCAATACTGGGGAAATAAATAAACTTCCCTGAGACTGTGCAAAGGGTGAACAATGGCTTTGCTATGAATAGAAAATAAAAATTAAAAATCTTTCATAAACACGTAGACATAAACATGACAGACCATTCGCGTCTTTATGGCATTTTGCGAGCTCTCGTTCGATTTGAAAATGCTTCAGCAATTCATAGCTAATCGCCGAGTTTCGTGGCTTTTTCATAGCCTGATAAAGGATATTTCTCCTTGGGCTATGTACCTCCGTAATTCTCAAAGCTCCTTCAGTGGCCACGTAAGCTCACGATAATTGATTGTAGATTCTTGTTGTTTCGAAGTTGGGGTAACAGAGCGACGAAAGGTGCGCATCCATGACAGTTCCGATTGCGTATCCTCTGATAGGAAAATGCTGTAAACAGTTTGCTTTTGAGTGGCCGAGCTCGATGTGAATGTAACCGACATCTTCGAAGCTCTTAAATTCTTCGAGCCCCTATAGCAAACAAGGGAATTTTCATTCCATAGTGTTGTATTATCTATTATATTTTATATTCTTATATTTTCTTTTATTGACATTTCTATTATGTTGTGTTTATTATTTGTGTAATTTTGATATTGCTAAGTGAGTGCCATACTTTTGATTGGATGTGTTAGGGAAGGTAAATGCGAGAGTTTTGGTCGCCCACTGCGGATTTCATGCCCTCGGTGAGAAGGTGCCAAGATCCGCAACGCAAACATACTCGTGTGACTTTTGCAGACCTCCTCGAAGTTCGAGTGAGTTCGAGTGATATATTGGACAAGCTATCCCGATTAATTCTATATGATCTCGCTTGCGTGTCAATAAAGATCTCACGATGGCTTCCAGAATAAATTTTAACTGAAGCGAATTACCTTATCTGTCAATTTATCGATCAAATGACATCGGCAGTTGAAACTCGCCTACAGGCGGTAAGGAAACGGGCATTTTATCTGGAAGAAAATTCCACTCTCCTCCGCCCGTGAGTAGGGTTATGTAAACCAGCGTATCGAGGCCCTAGGTTCTATGTTGCAATTGTGAAGTCTTTCGCTTCAAAAAGTTTTTTCTAATTGAAATACTACTCTTCGTTTTCTTGAGTTTTCTAATGGCGCTTTGTTAAATGAGATGTCTTTCATTACGGGTCTGCTTGAATGCAGGCTATCATCGTTTTTCGAGACGAATATTTCTATTTTCTAACCCTAACGCTACGATACCTTCTTGCTGCGACTTCTGATGCATAGGAGCAGTTGCTACTATAAACATCAGACACTGCGAAACTATATATATATACTCAGTACCTTATATATATATATATATATATATATCTTGGTGTTAATGTCATAGCACATAACGTATGGTGCTCTATGAGTTTAGCAAGAGCTGCAATGTTACTGTGTAAGCGGAGTCCAAGGTAATTTACGGACTCCATGTCATAGCATTCATCAGAAGTTTAAGTGAGAAATTAATCAGGTCAATATTAAAAGAAAATCTGTAAAGCTTTATACGTTGCTATAACGTAGCAGCATAAAAATCGATTAAAAATGCAGCGTCAAAATTAATTGTTAAATCCCAAACCCTTAAAACGACCACAGAATTATAAGGCGCTCGTCTTAAACGTTGTTCGGTGTCTGCAGCTGCTCATCACTTTCTTGCTGAAGTATTATAAGAAATTTACAAATTTTAATTGTTTTACATGTGGTCTGATAATTACTTTCGCACTTAGACCTACAATATGATAACATGATGTAAATTATCTTAACTACATGTATATATATATATATATATATATATATATATATATATATATATATATATATATATATATATATATATATAT
>QQSS02103858.1:0-16662 GCA_003687565.2 Craspedacusta sowerbii
CTGTCGCGTGCTCTGACTGGAGAACGTCCGGCGTGCAAGTATTGAAATCTGTGTGGATAATCGGGTGGGTAAGACGAGTGAGGCAGTCTAGTATCCAAAAACTCGTAGCGCCATGCAAAGGTGAGAGAGAAAAAATTAACAATTCTGAATAAAGCAACTACACCGAGTCTTGACGTGTTTCCCCAAGAGCTATAAACAAGCGTCCACACACCACAAGCAAGCTATGTAAACTAACTCTGGCTTCACATACTACATAAGCCTCTACAACACCATGAGTACATGAACCTGAGTAAAAATATATCCAGTATTTAAATACCAGCACAAAGACTACACTCGAATATGCTGTACTTTCTGATGAAAATGCATTTCAGCTAGATAAGTAGAACCTTACCAAAACTAGCCAAAACCATGACCATATCATATACCATCACCTTAGAAGAATTGAACATCAACCATAATAAAAGAGCCCATCACAAAATAAGTATATAAAAAACAAAAGTACCATCAAGCAGACTGAGTTTAATAACATGGTGTACTATAAAACTTAAATACAACTCACAATTTTTCACCTTCACAAGGCTACCAATAAGGTTTTGACCTGTCTTTAAAGCTAAACTTTGAACTGCATGTTTTAATATTTAGATCGCATAGGTTAGGCTGATAAGAAGTCTGATTCTGCAATGAATAAAAGTATGTATACTATAAGAATACACAATCGCCTCACAACAGGCATGAGAAATCAGCAAAATAACCACCGAAAAGAAACTTCATGGCAGGTTCAAACTGACTATTTCTTCCAAAGTTTAAGGCTGGGCCTCCTCTGCAATGACTAGGCAGTGTTGATTATTTCGCAGAGCCCGCAAACGCTCGCCTACTCTACCCCAGAATTTCAGTTTCTTCGAAGGATATAGTGGCGACTTGTCCTTTTCTTCGTGGCTTGGCTCCTCCCTTTTTACAGCGGCTTTCGGAATATCAGATCAATTTTCCAGGGGCAAACCATGATCAGCTTCTACGCAACCTTCAATAGTAAGCCAAAACTTAGAGAACAAGCTGCTTGGTTGACCTGGTAGACAATCGAAGAAAGAAATTCCCGCCATTAGATAAAACACTGCATTATGGGTCTTCGCACGTTTTTACGTTCTGCATATTATTGCATACATTAACTCCCCGTCAAGGACGGCGATGGAAAATAACCTCTGCGTTCCTAATATGCATAATCTGGCTTCAAGCTGGCTAACTGAAGATGTCTCGGAAATATGCGTAGCACTTTGCCGGTTGCCGGCTAATGCAGAGCAAAAAAAAAAAAAAAAAAAGAACATGCTTAAGCCACCATGCGGGGCAACAAAACTGGATCTTGGATTAAATTATTGAAGCAAAAGTTTTTTTTATTCTAATTTTCGTTAAGAATTATTTTTAGTCTAGGTTATATTTTATTGAATGTTTATCAGCTTTTACTTCAGATAAGTATTTTTAATAAAAAAGTTGTCATTGCGTATGAGCCTTTCATAACGCGAATGGTCGACTACGTTTATTTGGACTTGATAAAACGCCTTTGTTTTGCAGTGGTTTTATATCCAAAACTGCGTCTCCTCCTCCAAGTTAGAGGCTTTGAAATAGGTTAATATTTAAGCTTTTTAAACTGATCCAGTGTTAATGCAGACTGCCAGGGGGGCTTTCTAGGAGCTGCTGATTCAAGCACAGCTTGTATGATATATGAAATCTAATTCTAATCTATTACCTAGCGCTTTTCATTCGCTTAATCCTCGTTTAGAAATTTAGTAAGTGCTTTTGTTGTGTTTCTAGGTTAAGATCCGATGTATTTGTTGGATGCAGTGTACCATTGTTAGGGTTTGAATGTGCCCTCTGCATCTAATAAAGCCCATGTGCTAGCAGAGCAATAAGTTGCCTTTTTGAAAAGCTATGTTATCCACCTGGTTTTATGTTGTTTGATTTCTTGGGCTCCAGTGCCATATGGATTCTACTATGGATGTAGGCTCAAAATTGACAAGGATATTATTAAAAAGACCTTTGACATTGGAAGACATTATTCTTGGTCAGAAAAAGCTTCCATTGGTAAGTTTAAAACATTCTTGAAAACAGTTTTTAAGAGACGGTTAGAATGTATCATTGTTAGGCTGTGGTCATGTTTTAATGATACCAAAGGATTTCTGAAGACTTTTTAGTGCTTGTTAGTAATAACTATTGTCTCGCTTATTGACTTACTTATAAATGACAATCATTTTAGATTATAGGAATGCCATATGATGTAGCACCCTTTCAGTGTTTTTTCTTGTTGCATCTCTAGCATCATTCAGCAATAATAAACCTATGTAATTAATCGTTAGCACTGTTATGAAGTTGCTAGGCTTTGTATTTTTATGTTACCTTTTACTTGTTCTATATTTGATTATAACTCCTAGTACATCCTATTAGATAGTTTTATTGTCTAATATGGGCAATAGTGTTTTTTCGGTAATTATTTTGTGGCTGAATTTTTGACATCCTTAGTAAATGTGGAACGACAATTAAATTCTGTGTAAAATCCTGATATTCTTGTCTTCTTTTTATGATTGTGGAGATTTCATCACCATGGCACATTTGGCAAACTGGATGATTCTTGTTTTCCAAATAAATCCTCCAATTATAACTAGTAAAACTTTGACACAACTCTGTCCAAAATTTGCTTTGCTAGAAACGACTAGTTAACAGATTACAGATTTGACTATACTGCGCTGTAATAAGATAATTTGTTGTAACCTGGTTTTCATAGGTTTATGAAGATGGGCTGGACAATGACTTGGATGTGGATTTTGCTTTGGATTTACCTATCGTAAGCTATCACATCTTTCAGTAGTTTGCATTTGTTCTGTGGTTAATGATGGATTTAATTCTTTTCTTAGTTGCAGAGTCCATGTTTTTCTTATAGCCACATGGAATTCCATGTGGTTGGCAATAGACAAAGTGTAACTCAACGTAACATACTTCAGCTCGTCCGTTCGTTAGTCAACGATCAATCAATCAAATCAAACTCAATAATCATACCTAAAGTACATGCGCCTGTTTAAATAGTTTCAGATTACAATATAATTGTCCCAGGGGTAAAAGTCTGCGCATGACACCTTCCCCCACCTCAATTTACACTTCCCCTAGTTTGCTGCTCTATGATATGTTGCGGATCTACATTAACGTACAATCTATTGATTGGAAATCGGGGTTCGAATACTTCATCCTCGTTGCTTAACACTTCTGATAGTTCCTCGCTGCGATCCTCAGCAGCTAAATCATCAAGGTGAAGAAGTCGTCAGTCGCTTCTTTGAAGTCAAGTAATTCATCATTCATTTTTATCCTTTAAAGTGACTCATCTCTGCCTCCCACATGCTTTAATTGGTTAAAATGGACATTCTTTTCCTCACCTTGCGCATTTCCAATACAGCAGTTCGTTTCACTAATAACTCATTTTACGATCCATGGTCCTTTCCATCACGGTTGAAATGAGCTTGAAATTCCTTGTTTGCGATGAGGATTCTACAGCATGACATGATCTTCTACACTAAATGCTAGTTGCTTACAGGTTTTGTCGTAGTTGGTTTTCATGGTTTCCCGAGATTTGTGTAGATGTTTGTGGACTATTTTAGAAGACTGCTCTATCTGTTTGTACAGTGCAGTGCAAACTCTTGCCCTTGGCGTATGTGGTGGGGTAGCTGTGCTGTATTTTGAGATAGGGGTTGAGTCGGATGCTGAAGGATTGGCCCAAGAACGAGCTCGCTTGGGCTTTTTCCAGTGCTGTTAATAGTAACAGGTCGGATGCTGAACGTTGCTGCTTGAAGATAGAGATCCCAGTTGGATCCAAATTCATCCACGTGTTTTTGAATGATGTTCTTCGTTATTTGGGCCATTGCCTCAGATTGGCCATTCCCCTCGTGGATGAAAACACGACAATTTCGACTATGAAACTCCTAGCAGTTGACAGAGCTCTTGAATCACATGTCCGTGGACATTATTAGCTCCATCGCTGTTTCATCTGTTCATGACACCATACCTACATATCCAATTATCAAAAATAGCACATGTGATTATAGGTGCCGATGAATCACAGAGTGGAATAAACTCTGGCCATTTTGAAAAATGATCCACTATCACTAGGATGTACAGGTTTCCTCGGACAGTTTTTGGAAAAAATGGACCTGCTAAATTGTAGCATACTAGCTCAAAACGGCTGCTAGAGAGCATTGGACTTAGTGGTTGACATGTGTACGCAGGGTGGGGCTGATTATATTCGGCACACTTAATGCTGCTGTTGGTATAGTTTGTGTCGCTTTTGGCAGTCGCCCAGAAATAGTTTTGGAACAGTCTCGACTAAGTTCTTCCATTTCCAAAATGCCCAGACACTGGATGATCGTGGCAGTTTTCAAGGATGCTTTTACGAAGTTTAAAAGGGACCACAATGCAGCCTTTTCATCTCAATAAATTATCATTATCTATGTGTAGCTTCTTTCGATGCATTTTAAAACTTCCCAAAGAGTTCATGTCGAAGTTTCTTCTGTTCTGCAGCAAATATTTAATTGCTCCGCTAATTTCTGCATCATGTTGTTGTGCAATACAAATATCCTTTGTAGTGAGTAATGGTGGCAGCTCCATGATGGAATTCACTTGCTCAATGCGACTCAGACAATCACTTATGGTGTTAAACTTCAAAGGGATGTGTACAACTATAAAGGCACTTAGCTCCAATGCCCAGTTCAAGAGTTTTCTGTTCTTGGGCTGCTGCTTTGTTATAAGCAGTGTTAGCACACGGCTATCAGTACGAAAAGTAAACTGTTTTTCAATTAAATAGTGTCTGTAATTACGTAGGGCTGCTGTAATTGCATGTGCTTCCTTTTCCACAACACTCCTATCAGTCTAAGTTTCATCAAACTTAACACTGTGGTAGCCAACAATGTGTTCTGTTTCATTGGCTTTGCAAATTTTCAAACAGCTACCTACTCCAGTGTCTGAAGCATCAGTTTCGATAATAAAGTCGTCTGTGTCAGATGGCGAACAGAGAAAAGGGGGGTCTGTGAGTAGTTGTTTGGTTTCGGCGACCAAAAAAAGTGAACTCTACTTTTGGTGGGATCTGTGAATTGTGTCATCCCCGAAAAGCGTCTGACCTCCTGGACATTTCTTGGTTGTGGAATGTCCACAATCGTTTTTATTCTTTCCGGATCGAGAAATACATTTCCATTTTCGATTACGTGACCAAGATAATTGATTTTTTTCTGGAAAAATTTGCATTTCAGAGCATTTAAGGTGAAACCAGCCACTCAGATACGAGTAAGTACCAACTTGACATTTTGAAAAATGTTTTTCCTTTTATTTTAATGTCATCATAATATGGCGATAAAATCCACTCCATTATGTCTGAGAAAGTCTTTTCCATAGTGCGCTGAAAGCAATGCGAGGCAGGTTTGATACATTGAGGCATGGCATGCCATGTGTATTGTGGATAACCGAATCCTGGTGAGAAGGATAGTGCATGTTTAGCTCTATCGGTACATGGTATCTGATGATAGCCACTGTTGAAGTCAATACTGCTCAAGTACTGCGTTCCTGCTTCTGCGTCGAGACAGTGCTCAATCGAGGACGCGGGCCACCCGGAGTCGTTTAGGCTCGCAATGAGGTTACTGTAATCATTACAAAGTCTATATTTATCTGTTATATTAGCACTACTAGAAACGTTCTTCTCGATGAGGACAGTTGATGCTCGGAAGGGTGAGTCCATTTGTTCAATCATCCCTAGTTCTTCGCATGTCTTTAGTAAGGTCTTTACAATTTCTTCCTTGTGTAGAGGTACCCGCCTAAGAGGGTCTGCAATAGGCTTCAGAGAATCTGCGTTCATATCGAAAGGCATGTATATTCGTTCTTCCAATATTCATATTGGAAACGGAGAATACGTCTTTGAATTTGCTAAGCATTTTTTCAACAGTCTGAAATTGATGGTCACTAAGATGTGTAAGATTTTCCTTGCAGTAGAGGAGTTCAATCGGGTCCACATTTTCAGATACGGTGTAAATGGAATCCTGACTGTTGTGTACAATGAAATCCGCAAAGCAGAAAACGACTTTCGTGCCCATGCTTATTGCGATCCGCTGCTCCTTCGTGTTTGTCAGCAAAACAGGAATACTTGACGGCTGTTGTTGCCCATTTATGTTTAAGGTTGGATGTACTAGTACTCCAGTTCGACTTTGATGTTCAGGAATTCCCTCAATTACAAATAAGGCGTCAGATATCGGTCTAAATGGGTCCATGCCAGGTCCAGTTGGTTGCGTTCTGGCGATGGTGCGGGCTCCACGTTCAATTGAAACTCGCTGACTGGTAATGATGTTAACGTAATTGGCACTTGGTGGTTGCTTCATCACGGGAACGAATGAGTTATTTAGACGTGAATACCCTGTTTTATTTTCCATTCCCCAAGAAGAAAGTGTGTTCAGGAAATCAAGTCCAAGTAGAGAGGCGAATGGTAAGCTTTTCATGACAACAAATCGCAGCTTAGTGGTTAACTAAGGTTGGCCGATGACAAGGGTTGCGTCTATGGTGTTGAGAGCTTTCATACTATTACCATTGGCATCAACAAGTCCCAAACCTCTGTACGGTTGGCTAGGCCATGATTTCAAGAAAGAGCTAGCAGTTACGCATCGCTCCGATATGCATGATACGGATGCGCCACAATCTAGAAGCATGTCTATCAATTTTGAGTTCACGTGTCCTCTCAGCCACATCAAGGAAGAGTGTGCGGATTGTTCACTGTTAGTGGAGTAGTTATTTAATGCGTCTCTAGTGTTTATCGACTGCTTGTCCACTACAGACGCGGTGACCCGTTTAAAGGGCGATTTGAATTTCGTCAGTATTGAACGATAGGGTTCTTCACACCGTATGACCAGCATATAATTGGTCCAGGTATTCGTTGATGGGATTGTCTATCGATTTGGGAAGAGTTGCTTAGTCCTCGTGTTCCACGCGACGGCCAATTACGATGTGCATTCGAATTCCGGGGGGAATGCATAGTTGGAAGTTTATTAGGTTTGTAATTGCGGATAGTATCCTGAATGGCATTGATCTGTTGTTGTTAGTGATGAAAGTTTGTTTCGCGCTCGTTTCGATGTGACGGTTAATTGTAGAGGTGAGCTCTTTGATTGCTGTCATGGTCGACGATGGATTATTGGAGATTGTTGTAATTAGCGGTTCAGGTTGAACAACATTCACAGCGGGCGTGGTGTTGTCATGCGTCAATAAATGCAATTACGTTTTGTGAGCCGCATTCACTAGAATTTCTGTTGTTGTTTCCGGGTCGTGTGGCTCTTGGCAAAATATAAATATGTTTCGGCGAAGGTCTGCAGAAATGCCCGATAGGAATCTTCGTTTGACGTTGAGACACAATTCGTTTGCAGTTGCATTTGGGTTGGCGGCGCGATGAAGCTTTATCAGCTCAAGCATGAGTTCTTCCTCGCTTTCATGTATCTGCTGAATTCTCTTATCAAAAAGAATTTGTTTATTCTCTCGGTCTGCTGCACTTTCAAATACGGACTTCAGAGTGGTGACTATCGCGTTATATGTATGTGGGGTCGCTCGCTCCTCCTCAAATCTCTCAGCTACGGCTAGTGCTTGACCTGCTAGGCACAAGATGAGAACCTGGCCTTTTACAAGGTCTTCTGTTTTGGAAGCAATAATGCAGCTTCGCTCGAAGCTACGAAGCCACGACGTAAGATCAACATCCTTTTGACCGGTAAACTTTTCCAATTTGTTGAATACTGAAAATGCTGCAGATGCCATTTCACAGAGGCGAAAAAAAAGGGTCCCGCTTCTGTCACCAGAATGTTGTACGCAAGACACAGACAATAGACGAAGTGCAACGAACTCAACGTAACATACTTCAGCTCGTCCCTTCGTTAGTCAAAACTCAATAATCATACCTAAGGTACATGCGCCGGTGTAAATAGTATCAGATTACAATATAATTATCCCGGTGGTAAAAGTCCTCACATAACATCACTGAAAACGTATATTTTTGGTTTGTACAGTGGTATTGATTAGAAAAGCTTCTTAAATGTTCAAGGGTGGGATTGTAGACAAGGGAAGTTCTTTTAAATGGGCTAAATGCTTAAATGAATGTATTAGGAAGGTATTTAGAGCCTCAACAGTCGCACATGTACTACATTATCCTTGGATATTTTTGTTTGAATTGTAAGGGTTGGTAATTTCTTCCATTGTCTGTGGCTTCGATGTCCAGGTTCTAATTCAGTGGTAATATTTGTGTTGCGTGAGTGTTTGCTGCCCATTTACTGAGTATGTAGCTTTTTTACTGCTTTTTCTTTGTGTTGCAGGTCACTGTCAATGAAAGCCTGCACAATTCTAACGCTTTGGATGTGTTGCTTGAAAATTCTTCTGCTCGAGTAGGTCCATTTTGCATTCTTAACATATATTTCCCTTATCCGTCATTTAGAATAGTCAAGGTGTCCGTGTAAGCTTACAATGATTATGATGTATTAGGCAGTTATTAGTTTTCAAGGCGTTTCTTGCTTTCTTTAAATACGTTCTATCATGGTGTTAATTCTCATTTAGAACAAATTCTGCAAACTAGGTGGGCTGGAGAGCAAAGACAGGCATCAGAAAGGAAGAGTCTTCCTTATTTGTAATCTTTGCCACACAAAGATTCCGTTCGTTTCCAGAGGGGTTGGTGTGACCGATGATCTTGAGGAGCATGTTCAAAATGTTCACATGAATGAAGTTATCAGCGAGACAGATTTCCTTGGTATGGATGTCCTAAGCACTCTACAGATTGGAGAAGAAATAAAATCGCAAAATGGAGAAGAAGATTCTGCTCATACTCCACATTCAGGCGTGCTTCTGAATGCGTCCGAGTTATCAGCAGAGTACAAAAGTGAGACCTCATGTACATGGTCCGATATGTCACCATCTGTGGATGTGCCTACTTGCGCATATTGTTCGCAGCAATTTCTTTTACATCGAGACCTCCGCATTCATGTGCAAGGCATGCATTGGTTCCAAAGGATTTCTCTATCTAAGGAAGGTCTTATGATTGGCTCCAAGTGTGCTGCTGCTGATGGATTACCCTGTTCTAATGCCTGCAATTGTCTAATATCGTGTTCAAACTTCGAAAAAGTAAATGGCTCTAAAAATCCCTTGCTGATTTCGCCGGGCATTAGTGCTGACGTTGACCAGGATCGGTTTTGCGGTGTGTCTGTGACGTCCGACTGGTGGAGTGTTGCGGATGACTGGGATACGGATGTTTCCGAGTTGCACTATCCTGACACGGATGAGATATTCTCGTGCGAATACTGTTTTGACGGATTTTCTAGTCAATTCGTTCTCCGCAAACATGTTCAATCCGTCCACAGGCACATGAAAGAGCTGATCGTATTTGTTGGGACAAGCTCGGAGAGCAATAGTGATGTTGATCGTCATAAAGTTCCTGTCGAAGTTCATGTGTGCCCTGCGTGTGATGAGACCTTTACAAATCCTGACACCCTTTCTTTACATTTTGAACTTTTTCATTTATCGCAGCAACATAAAAGTGTTTCTCCCAGTGGTGATCTCGTACCCCCTCATGTATCCTTGGACTCATTATTTGATATTCAACCCACAGTTGTGGTTGTTGATTTGTTTCCAGACAAAAATGTGGCTTTAACGAAGTCTCTGATAAATAGTGTCGTTGCTAAAGTTTATGGAAACCGAAAACGTTTTCATGGTAGGGATTCTAACCAACACCGCACTTTGCAGAAAATCCGAAAGCTTTCTACCAAGGCTGCGACTGATAAAGTAAGTCCAAGGAAAACGCCTCGTAAAGATGCAGGAATTACAAGTCCGCAGCGAAGTAGCAGAAAGTATAAGCAAGACGTTTCCGAGCCTGCTTTTGTGAAGCATCAATTAGACAATTCTGTAGAGGCAGAAGCTAGGGTTAATTCTTCCGCCAAGTCGCTTGATAGACTTGATCCTAAATCAACTAATCGTAAACATATGGATGACTCTAATAACAAAACAGGTCATTTGATAGAAGTTACATTCCAGCCCAACGGGAAGAAGTTCGACTATGTACTTCGTTATGACTGCAAGTCAAATTCATCACGGTCAGTAGTGAAGACAGCTTCAAAAGCACGATCCCGTGACGCGAAGAGACCTGTTCGTAAGCAGGCGATGGGTCGATGTGCGTTCTGCCGCGTTGTGGTAAAGGGTCCTGCGAGATCATGCCGCAAGTGTCTTGATGTGAACTCTATGGCCATCGGTAACTCTTCTATATGCCCATTGTGTGGCAAGTATTTCTTCACGGCGGACGGCCGTTTCACTATAGCTCACCTGACGGCGGACCATGCCGGCCACCCTTTGTACGACCAGGCGGTTAAGGACTTCGTCACTCATCAGTTCATGTGCATCCACTGCGGCAAGGTGTTCGTCGGCAAGAAGGACTCATTGGCTGCGCATGTGCAAGTGGACCACCGGGAAAGTGTCCTCCCAACGTTTGTCTCTTTGACGTCTAAATTGCGGCGGTTGAAAGCGAAATCGGCGAGCGTTCCTCCTGCTGAGGTACATCGAGGTGTGCTGAAGAGACCTTCGGTTGATGCCAAGTTCCAATGTAAGCTGTGCAGTCGCTCGTTCTTGTATGACAAGACTCGATTACGTCACCAGCGCTTGTGCACCAGAAAGGGTCTCGCGAAGCTCAAATGCAGGTGCGTTCCAAATTAAACTTATCGTGATGCCTTACTCTTTCCTGGCTCGTATTGATGGTCTAGTCTTTCCTACTTTGATTGCGCTCGCTCGCTCTAGACCTTTTTCTAACTCCATTCTCGTGCATGCCAGTGCTTGTAAATGGATCCTGAGTTCACGTTTTCCTTCTAGAAGTTATCTGAACTTGCCTTCGTCATTTCCTGTCTGCATCTTATTCATTTCCCTTTTGCATCCTATTCATTTCCTTTCTGCATTCTATTCATTTCCTTTCTGCATTCTATTCATTACCTTTCTGCATCCTATTCGTTTCCTTTCTGCGCACTATTCATTTCGTTCTGCATTCTATTCATCGCCTTTCTGCATCTTATTCAGTTCTTTTCTGCATACTATTTATTTCCTTTCTGCATCCTATTCCTTTCCTTTCCGCATTCTATTCATTTCCTTTCTGCATTCTATTCATTACCTTTCTGCATTCTATTCATTACCTTTCTACATCCTATTTATTTCCTTTCTGCATTCTAGTCATTTCCTTTCTGCATCCTGTTCAGTTTTTTCGGCATTCTATGCATTTTTTTCTGGATTCTATTCATCGCCTTTCTGCATTCTATTCGTTACTTTTCTACATCCTATTCGTTTCCTTTCTGCATCCTGTTCAGTTTTTTCGGCATTCTATGCATTTTTTTCTGGATTCTATTCATCGCCTTTCTGCATTCTATTCGTTACTTTTCTACATCCTATTCGTTTACTTTCTGCATCCTATTCGTTTCCTTTCTGCATCCTATTTGTTTCTTTTCTGCATCTTATTCATTACCTCTCTGCATCCTATTCATTTACTTTCTGCATCCTATTCGTTTCGTTTCTGCATCCTATTTGTTTCCTTTCTGCATCCTATTCATTACCTCTCTGCATCCTATTCATTACCTCTCTGCATCCTATTCATTTACTTTCTCCATCCTATTCATTTCCTTTCTGCATTCTATTCATTACCTTTCTGCATTCTATTCATTTTCTTTCTGCATCCTATTCATTTCCTTTCCGCATCCTATTCATTTCCTTTCTGCATCCTATTCATTTCCTTTCCGCATTCTATTCATTACCTTTCTTCATTCTATTCATTTCCTTTCTGCATTCTATTCATTTCCTTTCTGCATTCTATTCATTACCTTTCTGCATTCTATTCGTTACCTTTCTACATCCTATTCATTTACTTTCTGCATCCTATTCGTTTCCTTTCTGCATCTTATTAATTACCTCTCTGCATCCTATTCATTAGCTTTCTGCATCCTATTCGTTTCCTTTCTGCATCCTATTTGTTTCCTTTCTGCATCCTATTCATTACCTCTCTGCATCCTATTCATTTCCTTTCTGCATCCTATTCATTTCCTGTCTGCATCCTATTTGTTTCCTTTCTGCATCCTATTCATTTCTTTCTGCATTCTATTCATTACCTTTCTGCATTCTATTCATTTCCTTTCTGCATCCTATTCATTACCTCTCTGCATCCTATTCATTTTCTTTCTGCATCCTATTCATTTCTTTCTGCATTCTATTCATTTCTTTCTGCATCCTCTGTAGTTGTGATGTCTTCCCATGGCAGAAGCTGAGTTTTATAACTGAGCGTCTTTACGCTGCTTCTTTAGTTTGTGTCCGAAGAGCTTTAATAAGCGAGAGCACTTGATGGCGCACGTGAGTTTGGCGCACGCGGATAACGACAGCTACGTGTGCTCCGTTTGTAATGCAGTGCGATTTGACAGCTCGAGTTTTCGCCAGCATGTCTTTCAGCATATGGGCACCGAGAAGGCGCAGAGTCATTTCTCCTGTCACCAGTGTCACCAGTCTTTTAACTCCGTTTTGCGATACCTCACGCATTGCGACAGGCACTGTGACATCGCCAAGGGGAGGAAAAAGTCTGCTGCTAGATCCAGCCGTGGCGTGAGTGGCTATTATTTTTCTCATATATACCTTCTGCGTGTTTTTTTGTTTATTTTTATTTTTTGCAGTCTATGGTGTTTTGTTTGTTGTTTTGATGCCATTTAAGTTCAGTGCTTTTGCAGAAAGGTGTTACAGTAGTAATGTAGTGACCGAACAATGTGTTTGCTCAATGTTTTACACGATAAACGTAATAAGTCACATGATTTCTTGTGACATAGTATCTCGTTAGTGGACCCGTATTCGACTTAAACGAACGATCATATCGAAAGCTATGATTTAAGTCTGATATAAGCTGATATTTGTCTTCTCATAGTCACAAGTGGTGCCTGCTCGTGAGGATATCATTGACCTCTCGATGGAAGTTGACAGTCCCGACGATGAAGATGACGGCGACGGAGGCGTTAATCAAGGTGAAGTGACCTTCGTGATTGCCTTGCTTTCCTGACGATGGATCATTGGTGCCTTTGCTTTAGTGGTTGAATGTATAGCTAAGCGCTTAGCGTTTCGATTGAGTCCAGAGATCAAATTCCGGCCATGATGACGGGGTATATGTTAATCAGCAAATGCCTCACATTCCTGCTCAGTGTAACTTGGGTCTGTTTGTTTAGAACTGGCTAGAAGTAGTTCATCTGTTGTTCCGCAAACAGACAGCGTGTCTACCAGGCGAGCGCGTGACGTCAGCAGTGAATCTAGTGAGTCGAGCGGTGACGAGTTTACAATGCCCGGCTGCAAGCTTGTGCAGATAGAGAGGAAGAAACTCGCCAAGCTCACTTTGAAAGCTAAGCAAGTCAAAAAGCTCGAGAAGAAGCTGAAAAGGATGAAAGAATCGAAGACTTCAAAGCGGCTGTCATCGAAAGTAAATCGCTTGGAGAATTCCGAGACCTGCAGCAATGGTAAAGACGTAGCGAAGAAAGGCGTGGATTATCAAGCAATGACACCTACCCGGTCGCAGCGTCATTCACATACTCCTGGCAAGAACCCGGGATCTTTGCCTGATGCGTCTGTTCTCAGGCGTAAATTAAAGAATCCCGCTGCTGAGCTCCTTCGGCCACGTAATAAGCACAGGGAATCACCTTCGAAGGTTTTACCTGATGCATTTCCGGCGACGAGAGATTTCGGGCCACTGCCTGCGTTAGTTTCTTCGCTGCGGTTTTCCTGTGATGACGTTGGAGGCGATAGTCCAAATAGAAGGCGCTCGTATGGGTCTGGGCTGGGTCCGGATGTCAGTCCTAAGCGATACAGTCCCGCTGTTTCTTCATCAAGTAGAGAGGATTACGAGGCTCTCTGTGACTTCTCCGTCAATAAAACGACTGAACCGTCGTCGCTGGGATCATCTAGTTCTACCCCGGCGATTTCACCCTCGCGTAGACAAGATTACAATAAACTGTATGACCTGGCCGTCGATACGAGGGTTAAGGCGAGTCCGGTCAGACCGAGTAATCGATTTGCTTCAGGCATTTCACCTTTGGGTAGAGAAGATAATGCATTATCATTGAGATCTCCGGATTTTAGTTCCGTATGTTCATCGCAAGTTAGAGAAGACTACGACGAGTCGTGCGACTTCGACTTGGATGCGATGTCTGAGTCAAATGTGTTTAGATCCTCGAGTTTCAAGTTGGGCGCTGTGTCCTCGGTCATGTCGAATGGCACGGGCTCTGGACCGTTCCTTAGCCCTGACCGATTGCACCGCCCTCCAGAATCGTTTGGCTCGAGTCCCAATCGGGTAAGTGGTCGGCTACCCGATTTCCGCGGCGCCTCACCTCAGGCACATTCGCATCCTTCTCCACGTAAGCAGCACATAGCAAACGTTAGTCCGATCCAGAGAAAGCAGCAGCCTGTGTCGAATGCGGCGTCAGCGTATGCTGCACGAAGGCAGTCGTGCGATTTTAGAAATGATTTCGTCGCTCATCATATCGACCAGCGTCGGTTAAACTCGGTCAATGAGCGTCAGCCTGATAGCTATCCTCCCCAGAACGGTGGTGTCGTTGCGAGGCGAAGCGCCTCCTGCTTGATCGAGATCGAGGACGATGAACCTGATCTCCAGATAGTGAAAGTTGTGAAGCCACTGTACTAACTCTGTTTGTACTATACCGCTGTCCGTCAGCCTGGCGAGCAATGTCTATGAAGCAAGGTGGTTCCCTTGCTACTCCCGGCTGTATTAGTGGGTGCTTAAAGATGTGGAGGATGCTTGGTCGCACCGATCGTGGATATGCAGGTGGTGGATATGCAGGTGGTGGATATGCAGGTAGATGAGATTGGGAGTTTGACCTCCGCCTCTTGCGATCTGGTTCAAGTAAATATTGTTCATTGTGTTGGTCGCGCTAGTTTACGTCTCTCGTTTTCCTTGGTAGAATGCGTTTTATAGGTGACAGATATACATAGGCGGTGGTTGGAACTTTCATGCTGTTGATATATTTATGACTTTTTTTATGGTCTGCTCTGTGTGTGTGCCTGTATTAATATTTGTTGACTGCGATATCTGCAGTGTCGTTGAAGCTTTGGCTGCTATTAGTAAAAAATCTCTCCATGCTTAGACTGGTCCGATCGGATATCCTTATGAGGGTGGGGACACCAATGATCAAGCCGCTAGCCATCCCGACAGGCTTTGATCATGGTTCTTCGCGATGACTTCGATAGTGTCTGTCTTCTTAAAAATTTTATTTTTCGTTCGTGGTCGGTTCAGGCTGTAGACCTTGGACTACCTTTTGGCAGATGAGAATTCATAAGTTCTTGTATTCAGTGTTAACATCTTCCTCTCCATTAGTGTATCACTTCGAAGCTGCTCTGATTCGAAGGTTGATAGATGATTGTTTATTTTGCAGCTCACCAGAATATTTTTTCATGTAATTAGCCTAGTTGTTAACGATAGAGCTTTTTTAAGTTCCCATTTACTTTTGTTGTTATTTCTGCTTTCATAGCGGTTTGTTTTATTGGTTACGGGATTTATATCCAAGCAAAAAAAAAATGTTTTTTGTAATGGTTAAGGAGCGGACTTGAAGCCAAGATGGTTTAGATTCGCGGCTGTTCATGCAAGTGCTGTCGCTTACTGGTGAAAAGTTGGATTTTGAAGTCGGCTGGTCATTGACGCGATAATCCTCGATCTGTCATTCTTACATTCTTACTGAAGTCGATTGTGCTTTAATAAAGGTATTCAATCGATTTCAAGTGTGTCTTCTTGGTAAGGCTCGACAACGCTAGTAAATCTAAGCTTATGGTGGAGGTGTGAGCTTTTTTATATTAATCATAGTTGTTTGTGTGTGTTTGTGATTGTGTGTGCGCATTTTTGTGAGTCTGTGTGTTGTCCATCGCTTTGAATGTGTTTCTATGTCCAAGCGTAAATGCCTGCCTCTCAGTGCACGCTTCAGTGGAAGATCATGTTTAATTTTGACTTCGATATAGCAGCTGCCTCGGGCAAATTCCTTAATAAACTGATGTCGAGGGGCCTGGGAGTTCTACAAGATGGATGCCCAGGTCTGCTCTTGCTCAGCAACCTTTAATAGCCAGCAATTAGCTATCCTAAATTCGGCCAGCTGTCTCGATTTAGAACTACAGTCTCAAGAAATCTATGTTCGGTAGCGCAGTTTGCTTGATCTGCTTGACTTAAGCAGCATTAAGCGACGAATTTCCTGACTTGACTAAGTAAAGAATATGGAACAAAAAAAAACTAGGATCTAGTAAAGGGTATGGAACGAAAAAGACCCGCGTACAGTGCACCTGACAATCCTTAACTGATTTGCTGGCAGGCTGCCAAAATTTTGACGCTCGTGAAACTATGCACATGAGAGCTTTATGTTCTCGTGGAACAGCGCACTCGAGGTCTCCAGGTGTCTCGAGTTATTAATGGGACGTCTGAGCAGTTTTTGGCCAGCCAAGACTATAACCAAAGGTCTCTCATACCGTACGGAACCTACGTACGGCTAGCCATTTAAATATATGCGTATATATATATATGTGTGTGTGTGTGTGTGTGTGTGTGTGTGTGTGTGTGTGTGTGTGTGTGTGTGTGTGTGTGTG
>QQSS02103969.1:0-16657 GCA_003687565.2 Craspedacusta sowerbii
TATATATATATATATATATATATATATATATAAGAAGTTCAGAGGAAAGCCACATCCATTCCTTTGTTCTGCTCGGATGTAACCGGCAAATTAGAAGCCGTTCAGTGGTGTGGTTCACATCGTGATCATATCGGCGGTGAAGTTTTGGAAACTATCGTGCGCCTGCCGACTGCAGAGGCGTCCTCTGTTGGCGTCGAGCGTGTGTTTGCATCATGCGGCTTTGTATATTTCAAGCCGAGAAACAGACTTGTGCCAGAACAAAGCCATAGGGCAGATGCATAGACTAGCAATCACAGTCAGCCTGCGTTACAGTCTCAATCAGACAGCCATTGCCAAGTTTTCAATTTATTTCAAACCTTTTTGTTCGTGCAGAAAGTAGACGAAATTAATACTTTAGGACAGTAAACTACACTCTAGTCAGTGAGTGATTATTAATACCACCATGAGCTATGATAATACTGATAATAGAGATAGACGGACTGATAGGGATAGAGAGTTGAGACGAATCGATTCTGCATGTTTTAGTTGTCTTGAACTGTAAGTAACAAAACTTTGACGAAACGCATTTTTCACAGTTTCTTGTCGAATTATCTGTCAAACAGTTGCAGTCAGATAAGAAAAGTAATTAAGCATGTAAAACTTTTTTTGATGTAGATCCTCGAAAAAACTTCAAACAATCGTTCGATTCAAATCAAGATGATTTCAATCGGCCAAATCTAGCCTGGATAGGGCAGGAGATTCGCTTATTAGTTCAAGGACCTGTGCCGAAAGTTACCCAAAGTTTGCATAAAATGAATAAGTGAGCTCCATACGCGGCATAATACACTAACGGTAATCATAAACATATTTTCATCGACCCCACCACCCCACGTATTAGCCCTATGAAGGCCAACTTTTCACAGTAACGAAAAAGGAGGAAGCAATTTAAGCAGGTAAATGCAGATCTATCGGCCACTAAGAAATAATACTACATAACTGAAAACAAAAGGAACGCTATAAGTAAAAATAATGAAGATTAAACAAAATTCTAATGACAATAAGCAGACAATACAGAAGAAACATCTGCGCTTAGAGACGCGGTCCAGAGAGAAACCTTTCTAAATTTACTCTTAAAAACAGTCGACTTAACTTTCACAAGGCGATTTATTCCATACTGCCTCTACTTGGCATTCGTAAGTATTCTATACCTACTCCATGTACGTTTCGATGTTATTTCTATGATCGGTCGAGTGCCAGGCTGAGAGCATAAGAACCATCGTTACCTGAACAATACGAGCAAGGTGGCAGTCCGCAGCCAGCTCGAGGCCTTGCCGCTCAGCCCAAGCCTCGATGAAGCTGAGCCTCATGCGCAGGCGCGATCCCCACATCATGGTGCACAGGCCTAGGTCCGGTTCGAGCACAATCCGGTTGAAGAGCCACATGTTTATGAAGTGGAAGAGCTGCGAGAAGAGCTGGATAGTCAACGCGGCGTTGACGCGACATCGCCTTAACAGCGACATGGCAGACGAGAGGATGTACAGGACGTCGGCCATAATGGGCATCCCCTGGTTTCGGATGCGAGCAGCTGCAATGTAACGCTTATAATATTAATATATTATTATATAATAACGAAGAGAATTTATATATTACTGAATTAATTAATATTTATTAACATTATTATTATTATAATTTATTATTATTATAATATATTATTATTATAATTTATTATTAATATTATAATATTATAATATTAATAAATAATAATATTATTAAATAATATTATAATATATTATTAATATATTATAATTTATTATTATTATAATTTATTATTATTATATATTATTATAATTTATGATTAATTTATAAATTAAATAATATTTATAATATTACTGAACAACTAAGAGCATTTACCATTCAGACTGCATATAAAATCGCTACGTAAGTTAAAAAGCACCATCGGCAGAGAAGGACAAAAGAGACTAGCCCTCCAACGGTTTTCGCGCGGACCCAGAGTCATTGCCGAGCCTGTGATTAATCACTCCCCCCCCCACCGATGCTCAAACTTCGTCAACAAGTAGGCACGTGCACGTACCTGGGGTTACCCACTGCTCACCGCTCACCGGCTGCGAAGAATATCCACCCCCACGCACGGCAAACGTTCTCGGATCGGTGCTTGTCCAATTCAGCAACTCCATAGACTCGGCTCTCTCTAGAACGTCGTCGTTCAAGATCGCCTCGAGATCGCGCGGGTGAATATCAACACTGTCTGTCAGGTCAAAGAACGCTGGCATGGCCAAGGATAGCTCTTCCTCCATAGCATTTACCAGCAACCTAGTTAATATCAAAGCACGATCACAATCTTATTGATGCATAAGTCAGCTAAGCGCAAACGTAAAGAGAAGCCAAGAGCAGTAGAGACTTAAAGAATTGCGATAGCCCACGATAGTGCCATGACGTAGTCACCAAATTGAAATAACATCACAGAAGAACAATTAGCCTTAAGAAAAAACCAACATGCACCCACCCAACATCACAGAAGAACAACAAGCCTTAAGAAAAAACCAACATGCACCCTGACGATCCATAAAAATTTATCAAACATGCCTTTGCGGTAAAACTACGGCAAGAAGTGGTACTCAGAAGTGGAATAAACGTTTTTCGATGTTGGTTCATTAGCATGTTAACTCTCGGCATGTGCACATAATTTGACCATGCGGCTACGATTGGGAATTATATCAACCTAGGAAATTTCATAAAGAAAATCAAATAAATACTACAGACGATGCTGGCACTTACGCAAACGCTTCTTGTATCGATTGTGCAAGTATGGCTTGACAAGACTGAGAAATTGGTGACAGGTCGATGTCTTGGCGATAGAAATGAAGCAGTTCGGACGCGTTTGCCATCCAAAACGCAAGACTTCCAGCAAGATTGTCATTTTCCTACAATCCAAAAGCAGGGAGCAAAAAATATATATTAATAAACAAACAAAATAAAATAAAAAACCAAAAACATCGTTAAATCTTTATATTAACAAACAACAAATACTACAAGAACAACAACAAAACAGCAACAACAACAACGACAACAAAAAACGTTATCACCGTTAAAATGTTATGACTTGTAGGAAACAGGACTGCAGCAAAATACCAGTTACCCAAATATAATTATGTCCACGATACAACTCGAGTTTAAAAATCAAGAAGCAGTAAACGTAAGTGCCCACCACACGCATTTTCCGCAAGACATCTTAAACACAAATCACGTCCTCATATTAACATGGTGTCTCGACAACATATGAACAAAATAGTAGGAGCAGGAAAAATATTCAATTTGCATTTTATTATTTCATTTATTAAAGCAAATGTAATTCGTGTAAAATTAATTAAGTTAATTATTTATTTAAAATAAATTAATTTAATTTATTAATTAATTAAAATAAACTGATTAAATTAATTTGCGCCAAATACAATGTACTTCCCAGCGCGTGCCACCATCCTGCAGAACACAGTTCTAGAATATGCTACTCAGCTTTCAGCAGCAAGTCAGCTCATGTAAAGTCAGACCCAGTGCAAGCCTAAAAGCAATATATCTGCCTACTTTGCAGTTGTGTTGTTGAAATGCCAGCTAATTTCACGCTCCTTCCATTGCTCGAAAAAGATTATTTTGTAAAGTAAGTAATAAAGTAATTAGCATCACAAACCGTGGTGAATCACCGACAAACTATAATAGACACGCAGGCTTTAACTACATATGCAATTTAGTAGTGGGTTTTGCCACAACAGCTTACTTAGGATACACATAGATGATACACATAGGATACATAGGCGTTCTGCTGGCTGATGAAAATCGAACATATGGATTACCTGAATTGTTTGCTGTATGCTGAGCGCTATCTTCTTAGTAATGGCAGCAACAATTCGCGCTCGATCCGCTGTACTAAGGTCAGGTCGATATCCAGAGGACAAAACATACCTCGCAGCCATATATAGTGAATACGTAGGCGCCAACTTGAAGTTTACCGCAGCTGCATTCACATCACTCACAATGGCAGCGAGAAACGCATCTTTTCCCTGGTCCATAAATTGAAGAGAAGCAGGCAGAAGGCCCTCTACCAGACCATCCGACTCGTGCATGTCAAACTTGAGGTCAGGAGCAGATCGTCGATAGCGTGGGTCATGGCTAGACGAGTCCCGCGATTTCCGTGCATCAAGAAGGTCAGAGGTACTCTAAATTTAAAAAGTTTTACCTTCATTTTGATATCCACTGTAAGTGCTATACGTAAACAATGACGCTTATGTGCAGTGTTCTGGAATTCTCCATTTTTGGACAAAAGTCAGAAGTCGAAGGAAGGTTAACTGAAATGCATGCCCCAAGACAAACGAATTTTTACTTAATATGACGAAATGTGGGAGCTTATTACCATGTTCACATATTAATTGATGTATCCAGAAAAATGGTTGACAATAATTAAGTGCCAAAGGGTTGACTACTTCGAGAGCACTTCGCTTACCTTCGCCAAAAAAAAAAAAAAATATTACATTTAGCAAGCATGCAAACAGTGATAGCTTAGCATAACTAAGGTAAGCCAGTTAGCATTAGATCTGTCTTGTTAACATAACGACTTTTCCAAACAACAAAATTAACTAACAAAACAAGTCCCTGAACTGCTTTCATCAAAACATGATAGTCCATTAACAGAAAACAATAGCAAATTCATATTTTTTTAGCCAAAAAAACAAAAACAAAAAAAAAACAACAAACAAAACAAACTACATGCAAACTAGAATCACCAACATCGAATCTTAGCTAAGTGCAGAACTAAGAGAAACCTGAGATTATCCGAGGCCAATATTAACAGCGACTTTTTAAAACCAATGTACCTTTGTACTGACTGGATAATAGACAGACTAAAAAGACTAACATGCGCATCCTAACTGTGCAAACAAGCAGAACAACAGCTCTTACTCTAGACCCTTGCATTGATTCTTTTTGCTTCTTGTTTGTCTCTATTTCACCATCTACCCCAAATGTAGTTTCTACAACTGTATCTTCATCGATGTGACTGCCAGCTACCTCATTCAAAACGAACTCTTTCAATTCAGGTGGCACTCCAGAGCTACAATTAAATCAAGGCCCAACACATGCTTTACTGAAGAAAAAAAAATGAAAAAAAAAAACATGCTCTTGGCCAGCAAGAATAAAGAAAAATTTAGCAATACCATCTCGAGAAACAAGAAGGACAAGCGCAGAACATATATGAAACCAAGTGAGTAAACGAAATGATAAGGAAAATGAACTAGAGCGCATGACTACTTATAGTGGTAGGAAAATTCATAAAGACAGTTACAACGTTCCACAGAAATTAAAATGCAAACCTTCTAGCTGCAGCTTGAGGGGGTCTGTAGGGTGGAAGCCGCATTTCTCGGCTCTGGTTATGGCTACTAGACTCATCAAGGTCCAGTGGCTCACCATTTTCAACGTCTTCCCGCGGATTACAAAACCTGAAGGTAAGAACTTTACCAAACTGAACAACATCACCATTCCGTAGAATGCTCGTGTCAGTAACTTGCTGGCCGTTTACATGGACATCTGCACCTGCACTGAATGGACTAATGGTAGTATTACTATCAAAGTTAGCTATCATGCAATGCTGAGCCAATATATTTGGAGAAAAGAGTTGCAGGTACTGTTCTCCTGGTGCAGGCGAGCGACTACTCCCAATTACAGTTACATCCGGTTTAATATAATAAACCTTTGGCCTGTACCTGATTTCCTTGCCTTCGGGAGTCAGCTCTAATAAATATGGCATACTGTCTCTGCTAGGTTGGTCAATCGAGCTCTGGGGTGGCATTAACGGCTTCTTGTTTCCAACCTCCAAAGGTTTCGAAACTTTATTTGATGGACTAATACTCTTCGTTTGGTCTATGCCACGTTTCTCAGGACGACTTTTCTCGAAGGGAACGGACTTCTGACTCTCAACTGGCCGACGAACATTTTTACTTGCGTCTTTAGGCTTAGCATTGGGATTTTTACGCAGGTGAAAGGTTAAG
Source organism: Craspedacusta sowerbii (assembly GCA_003687565.2). Lineage (NCBI taxonomy): Eukaryota > Metazoa > Cnidaria > Hydrozoa > Limnomedusae > Olindiidae > Craspedacusta > Craspedacusta sowerbii. The sequence continues at coordinate 6,033 of QQSS02103969.1, forward strand.
AAACCTCTTGATGCAGGCCAGCTATTCTGAATTGCTAATGGACAGTCATCAGGGCGAACTGCCTTTTCTTTCCCAATACTACCAGGAGCCCCAGGCTCATTGGGTGGTATTATAGCCATAACTATTAAGTAATCATCAGGGTCTTCCTTCTCCATTTGAAACTTTTCAAGAGCAGCTGCAACCACAGTACGAGCATTATCCTTCACAGAAGCAAGAATGGTTTTGTAAGGAATCTCCGGCCGAAGGCTTTCAGCAAAAATTTTTAAAATACCACCAGTCTGAGGGCCTCCCTTATTTTGAAACTCCTTCATCCGTTTCTCTAATTTTTGCTGACGGCGCCGCCTCATAACAGCCTCAGGATTTGAAATGCTCCTGGTGAGGCTGGTTTCTGGTAACTCTTTATAGAGGTGATCAGCAAGAGCTTTCTCTGTGTTATGCTTCCCCATGGCAATCATCTCTTTTCGTTTCTTCTTTATTTCTTTCTTTTCACGACGAGATAGTCTTCTTTTTAACTGACCTTCATCCTGATTCAACTCAAAAAACTCAGAAGGAAGCAGCTTTAGATCAGCACTCTTGAGCAAAAATCTCCCTTCCCTGTCATCTTTCTGCCAAGACATCTGGACAAACAGGGGTCTTTCATGTATCTCCAGTTTTCTTACATCTAAACATCAAGATTACATGTAATCTTGCATTGAATTAATATAACGAACTCATGTACTAAATAAATCAATCTAAATACTAATAATGCAAACCTTTATAAACAGATTACATCCAATGATTTTGTCTCTGAATCTATGCCAATACTGAACCATGTCAGTTAGGTTGGTGTAATTTTCGTGAATTGACAAGGTTTTTGTATTTAGGTACACAAACGCATTCTCCAGATGATAAGGCATTCTTCCATAAGAAGTGACTCATTGCATTAGGCATAGTAAAATGACATTAAAAAATAAATTGACCAAATATACATCCATCAGAGTACAAAAAGTATAGTTAGAAAAAGACAATTTTTCTCATGAAAAGATGTATGTTAGGAAACAAGAAAAAATGGGTAAGGCAATGATGCATTGAATTACAAAAATATGACAACTATAACGACGGACTGGCACATAAAACACAGTCACATAAGCCCATATTGAAAAACATATACAGGTGCACAAACCTCCATTTGCATGAATTTCAAACAATTCGTAGTTAGGAGTGGATAACATCTTCATATCAGGGCAGAACTTTTCAATCAGTATTGACATAATGTCAGCAACGGTTTGTGTACTTCGAACACGAATGCACTTAGTGACTGCTTTCTGGCCCCTATCTTGAAAATAGAACCGAACAACTCCGGAGATCTCCAAATTCTAAAAAAAAATAATAGATATGTGCTATAAGGCAGTATACCTACAGGATCAAATACAACTTTGGATGAAATGCAGAAACTTCTACTTGCTATTTTAATTAGTAGTACTGGGAGAAGGGATGAATAAAAATAGTAAGCAAACCAGGCAATAAATGCCACAGCATTGCACACTTGTATCAGCCGGCCTACTAGGAGAGCCTCCACGCGGTGGTAGGTGGGCAAGCAGGGTATGTGACAAATATTTGTGGCCACCCTGTTTGGCGAACCTCCTAAAAAGACCTTACAAGCACAGTACGACTTCGTCATCTTCTGGAAAGGTCTTCAAGAAGAGTGTCTCATGGTAACAGGGGACAGAGCGATGTCAGTTTCAAGATCGTTGGAGCATCAGGTATGGAGCTTTTCAGCTCCTTGTGGCTCAATAAACATCCGACGACTGGCCTCATTTGCTGCCACTGACAATGGATGGACTGCGCATCCTGGGAAACTCTTGGCTCTTCACCAACAACAACAATGCTTGAACCATTGCACCAACAACAATCCTGACGGAAACTACATTGAGTTATCAAACACAGTACAGTCTGTGGTGCCAGGGGACAGCCTTAGTACCATTCGATAAGGGGCACATTTATACACCACATTCAGCATTGCGGCATACAATTTAGCAGGTATACCAACTTTGACTTCATTGATGAATACATAAACTTGATTTTTTTATCTCCAGACTTAAAGCCCCACGCGCAGCATGCGTAACTTATGAGTTGCTCAAAATAGTAAGCTGCAATTACCCAGTTACCGGAACATAACAAAATTGTCAAATTGAATTCTAACAGAGCATACTAAACTAAAGGCTACAATGTTCCAGACTCAGCAATGTTCCAGACTAAGCACTAAGTAGCCTTCGGCATCACAAAGCAGCTGGCCTTCACCACCACTCCTAAATTTTGCGTACACAAACAACAGGATCAATCTGTGCTCTCCTAAACATGTTAATCCAGCAAATTTTCACACACTACAATGCCCCAGGCAGGAATATCTGCTTGAAGAAATGACTTATGTCTTATAAAAGCAAAAGCCAGGAACGAATATTAGCCAAGAAACAAGATGTCACGAGATGTACGATCATGCCTGTGTGCTAAATTTTCCACAGAAGTAAACTTGGTCTCAGCCATTAAACTAGAGGGAGACCCCAGAAAAGGGGAAACATTCAAACATGACAAAAAACAACGACAAAGACTGAAATTTCGTATTCAAACAAGGCTTTTAATTGTGATTGCCAGAATCACATGGTCATGCTCGCCGAAAATCACTGCCAGTGGAAGATAAATCATGAGGAAACGAACCTAAGTACGGGGTAACCACTACAACGGACCAACCTACCAAGCCTTGGGTTTTGGGTCTTACAAATTTTTTAGGTTGCACATAGCAAATCTTACCAAGGATTGAGAGACCTTGGTCTTCTAACAAGGATAAAATTGCCCAATAACGCAACACCAAATCACTACACGGGAATTCCTGCCAACAGCGATGTCTAAAGCCTTGAACACTGCTGATCAATTGGTGTTGCTCTAACTTTCATGTTGTCAGGAAGCTCAAACAATAAATCGTAAATTCTATTAGGAATTACGAAATTCAACTAATTTTCTTTCCACTTCCTTATTTTCGTAAGACCGTCATATATATTTGCGCTATTTCTAACTAAGCTTTTTGCAAATACAGTACAAGTACAAGTAACTAAGCTTTTTGCAAATGCAGCAAATATTGGGCAAATAGCATTTATCACATTGGCAAAGTAGCACAAGCAAGCTGTCAGCACCTTTAACAAAGAAAAAAAATTAATTGAAAAAACTAACAATAAGAATTTTATTTTACTCAATTTAAATAACAACTATGTCAAGAAAAAAAGGAAATTAAAAGAAGCAACTACCTCGTTCGGTTGGGACAGCGCAAACATATCGAGTCTGCTTTCGTTCCATTCTTTAATAAATAGACGAAGGGTATCTGGGTCTTGAAGCTCTTCTTCAAAATCACGCTCCATCTTAGTTTACAAACGATTTACATACTCAGTCAAGCTAAGAAGATTAAAGAAAATCAGTTCGCCGCCATTTCGAGCAGCCCCACCATTTCCAAAACACAGGACACCGCTGACCAATGCTAAGAGTCCTCGGGCGCCAAGAGCCGTTCTTTTTGGAGATCAGAAAGCTGTATCTCCACAAGCACGTACGTCATCTCCCAAGCTTTGTATTTGCACAGATTGTATTCATAGACTGCATAGACTAGTATATGACTGTCCTTCGGAGAAACCCTTCTGCTAGCGCAGATTCTAAGCTGAGATTCAAGCGATAAGTGCTGTGAATGTACAACTTTGAAATGTCCATGAACGCAGAAGAAGAATGCACAGGCGAAGTGATCATTAAAAGCAGGAAATGCAATACCACTAGCCATGGAAATCAAAATATGTAAAACCTCTGGGTTAAAAGCGTTTCATAGAGTTTATTTGGTAATCGCAAATGAGTGGCTTCAAGAACATTACGTAAGAGTCCTTAATCTGAGACAATATATATTATCAAAACATTGATCTTCATTTAAAACGATACCCGGACCATCATTGCATAAGGAATCTTTTGAACCTGCTATCGACAATAGGTTACTTTACAATACATGTAAATGCATTGCGGTTAATTATTCGAATGCCAATGCGAGTGGTGAGTGGTCGCTAACTCACATGACGTTTCAACATAAATCTTAATAGCAAAATGTGATAACATTCTACCCGGACAGAAACTGCAGAAAAAGCAAGGAGCATGTACCAATGTTGAGTAAGAATTATGAAATGTGGGTATGTGGCATTGCTGAGCCTCATGGTAAAAATAGAAAAGAAAGAAAGAAGGACAGAGCGAAAAACACCCAGGTCTGTTTTTTAAAATATATCTTTAGACCACGTGAACAGAATTTTCAAACTTAGTAATCACTGATAATTTTGCGTGATCGTATCTAAATCGAATTGGTACTGAAATCCATGCGTCCTTGTCTTTTCTACAACTAGGAATTAGCAGTCGAAATTTGAAAGTTGTAAGCAACTGCATGCAGATCCAATCGTAACCTGTAATCTGGGTTAATAGTACGAAATTCAAGGATTATCGATATAATGTGGGCAAATCCAAAAAAAAAAGCACACGAAGAAGCCCTAGCAACCACCGAACGCTGGTCAAGGCGCGATAAGAGTCACCACGTAGTGAAGCATTTACCTTATTCTTTCGAAAGAAAGGGAGAGCTGCTTCTTGGATTAAGTACTTCGCACCAGGACAGGTTTTTTTATGAGTCTCAAACAATCAACTCGTTAGCGCTATTAGCATAGATTATAGCAGACCTTCATTTCGACGTTCACAGGCCGATTTAATGCGGCGGTGGTCAATTTTAGTGTTTGTATAGAAGTCTCAATACCCCGTGAGCCATGCCTGGTCACCTCTGGCTTATCAATGTCTTATGCAACCGCAGATGCAAAGAACGGACTTTCTTAGGGCCAGTGCATGTGACCCATTCCCAAGGCTTTCAGGAATGGGTGGGATTGTTCAATGTCTGCAGATTCGTGGCTAAAAAAAGAAAACAAATTTGCCGAACTAAAACAATGCTCAGTATCTCAAGTTACAAATGAGATGACTCTCATGAGAATTTTGATCAAGCTTCAAATAGAAAATTTGATTCCCAGGGTTGCTTATCTTCCATCGATGCGTCAAGGGTTCGTCTGTGCGTCTGCGTTCTTTAGGGGAAACGAATCTAAATGTTCCCACAAATTTACTAATCAGCAAAGTTTTCGATATTCTCAATGTAATGACACCCTACAACACTTTCGAAGAATGAGATACAATTAAAACAGAAGCCATGGATTACAAGAGATATTCTACAAACTATCCAACAGCGTGACAAAATTAAGCAGACAGTTTATGAGGGAAAAAGATCCAAACAAAAAGATAGAGGCTTACTCCAATTACAAGACGCAGCGAAACTCCACTGTCAGCATGATTAGAATGAGCAAAGTGTCATACTACAGGAGCTACTTTCTACAAAACAATTCTAATCCGAATAAAACTTGGGATGGCATAAGGACCATAATAAAATTTAAAAAATCAAGCAAGTGCACTCGCTGCCTAACTACTGAACGAGTCAAAAATATTTCTCAGACCCCTCGAAAGATTGCTAACGTCTTTAATAACTACTTTTCCAAGGTTGGTGAAATGCTTGCTGACAACATTACGAAATCGCCTAACAACTTTAAATCATACATGCCTCCTTCAACTAAGCAAAGTTTGTTTTTAAATCCTATAGATACCAAAGAAGTAATGGACAACATAAGTTCCTTAAACTCCTCATGTGTTTGCGGACCTTTCAGCATGCCTACAAATCTTTTGAAACTAGGATCGCAATCACTCTTATCTCCAATTTCTTACATTATTAATACAATCTTTCTCGCAAGGTGTCTTCCATACTGCACTGCAGGTACCAAAAGTGACTCCGATCAATTTCTCTGTTGTCCATCTTCAGCAAGGTTCTCGAAAAAGCTATGCATACGCGTCTACTTAAAGAAATGCAGCTTGATATATCCTCTGCAATTCGGCGTTAGGAAGAATCACTCCACACACCATTGATCAATGTTGCAACTTCAATTAATGACATACTCGATCGCGGTGAGTACGCATCCGGCTTGTTCTTAGACTTGCAAAGGGCATTCGATACTGTGAATCTGGAAATACTTCTAGTAAGACTTGATTTTTAGGGAGTTCATGGCATCTGTTGGAAGTGGTTTAAATCATACCTTCAGGGAAGAAAACAATATGTCACTATAGACAATACTGATTCGGAAATAATGGAGATACGCTGTGGTGTACCTCAAGGGTCTGTCCTCGGACCACTGCTCTTTCTTCTATATATTAACGATTTACACAGATGTATCTCTTCTGGAGTGATGCAGCATTTTGCACATGATACCACTATCTCGTACAGGGGTAGTTCACTCAGGAAAATGTCCCAACAATGTCCCATGAGATTTCTAGAGTCTTTGGCTGGTTATGCGCTAACAAGCAAAACTGAAATGCTTATGTTTTGGCCAAGCAACAAAAACTGCGACATTAGATTAACTTTAAAAGTGAAGTCAAAAATAATTTATCTGTCCAACAATGTGATCGTAATCTTTCAAGGAGATTTCAGGTCGCAGAACTTACGAAAAAATTGGCAAATGCTAATTGTCTCCTGTCGAAGGTCCGACATTACGTAGATGAGACAACTATCAAATGGCTCTATTACAGCTTGTTTCAAAGTCACATGACTTATGGATGTTTGACCTGGGGAATAGCTGGAAAAAATATCATCAGCAGAATTTACAGATTAAAAAAGCAAGCAATCAGGATCATAACATTTTCAGGTTATACAGAGCCTACATCTCCTCTGTTCTCTAAACTAGGCATCTTAAAGCTAAAGGACGTAATTAAGCTTAACTTGTGCGTTTTTATGAATGAATGGCACCATCATAAACTACCCAGATTATTCCGTATATAGTATATAAATCTCTAGACGACCTCAATATCAAAATAAATAATCCAAAATTTATATTCAGAAAAGAAATTGAAGCTGTGCTCAAAGCTGCATATATGTAGCTTTTTAAATTTTCACTATTTAAAGCGGAAACTGACTCGATGTGGTTTATTCTTTCTTGCTTGCAGCCCTATTATGCTTGAAGGAGAGCACTTGATAGCGATGCTTTATTTTATTACTTATACCATCTGCGAGGTATCTTATGTTCCTGTGAGAGTTTAGATGATTGTTCTAATAGGTCCTGGCGCTTTATTGCTGGCTATGTAACTGAGCAGCATTGGTTATCATGTAAATAAATGCAATTCAATTTAGTCCTAATGATTAACCAGTGGCATTTGGACGACTCCTTACGGTTTACTTCTTCGTATTGCTTTCTAATATTACCTCGAAAAACGCATATTGATAGGGCACATCTTGAGATTTTCGCGCTTGCCAAAGTAAGCTCGATGGGGAGTGCCCATTACTTATTATCTGTTTTACCAAATTAATTTTTTGTCATTCGACAGCAAAATTATTGTAAGGGTTATTTAACTTTGGTGTCGGCGTTCACTTTTTATTGATGTTTGGTTTTGTTATTCAATATGGTATTTGGTACTCGCTTTGGTATTCAATTTTGCATTTTATAAATTTAATCTCGGTATTAAATTTTGGAGTCAGAAGTTGTAAACAAATTATGCATGACTGGGATCGCTCATTACTTACTGTTTGTCTGACCAAAGTAGATTTTGAGAGCTTTTAATTTTGGTGATTTAAAAGGTAATAATGTTTTTTTGTTAAGCTAGTATCATGATTGTAGCTCCATCTAAGGGAATTTCGGCGCTTTCTTAAATCCTTTATTTAACACTATTTTCACTAACATGGCATGCTCATTAACTAAAAAATTTCAACTGAGAATCATAAGTTTCGACTGAGTATAATACGTTTCGAATTTAACATTCGAAATAGCACCATATACTGACTTTCTATTTTCTTTTTTCTTTCGATACAAAAAGAATTATTCCAGTGTTGTAATCCTGAGTCCTCATAAGGTTGATGTTTTCTTAAGAACTACACATATCATAAGTCAGGTTGTCTCAAATAAGACCTCTGACCTTTTTCCTTATTCTGCCAGTTTCTCCCGGTTTGGACGTCCCTCTTATTTAAACTAATAAATGACTGTGTTTAGTCTGAGCAAGGTGGCATTCTCAATCATATTAGCCCCCGGCTACAGAGGATGTCTGCTGTTCCAATAAATACATTGATGAGCGGTATTATGAGATAATACATATTATATCTCAAAAGTCTTTTTTTCTTTCTAAATCTTTATTCTATATCCCCCCCCCCCCTCGTCGTCTTCCCAAAGGTCACCAGAGCCGTGGGAGAACGGCTATTGATCGATGTTGCCTGAATGCGCTCGTCCAATTTGTTCAAGTCTTCGTCAGAGGTACAGCAAGTAGTGTCCAGCCTTCGATGTTCAACCAAGTGGCGTAAGGGCTAAATAGGTAACGTGTCCTCGAAATATCTGGCCAAGACATGTTTCGCAAAGTAAATCTAGCTAATATAAGGGATTCCCTCACGTAAGCTTGTGACCATAAGTTTGTGAAAATGATATCCGATCAAGAGATGCTCAGCTGAGGTAATTCGGACCATTGGAGTTAACCTGGCAGGCCCCTTTCAAGGCAATGATTAAAAAATGCAGCAATATCTCCATTGCACTTGGCCATCAGCGACAACATCATACCGTAAAGCTAACGTTCAATCCTCATCTTTAACCTGCGATTGGTCATGCAACATGCTGCGACGGTCATACTTTAAAATAATTGTAACTTTCAACATAAAGAATACGCTTTTCAGTTTGCAGGACATATCTCGACAACATTTATGGTCATTCTCTGCTAAGATGGCGTCACATGAAATCATTATAAATATATATGGGAGGTGTGAACACTCCAATTAACATTAAATATGCACTTTTGTTAAAAAACGTCTCAATTGAAACGTTCATAAATTTCATTGCTGCTGCGAAGGGACGTAAAAACGATAAATACTTAAACGACGCATAACAAACGCTTAAACACCTGGTGTACACAGATGCGCAACAAGGACAACAAGGGGAAACGAGAAAAATAACTGCACGGAAAGACTATGGTATAAGTGATGAATTTGTGAATTGAGATTAGATTTATGTCACTGGATGTTCATCGCTTCCTTGAGCTTCTTATGTACGGCTGTAGCAGCATGATTTAAATTAGAAAAACAATCAGCCAAACATGATTGTTTACAGTTTCCAAACGTGTGACGCCCGATCTTTCCTAAATTCTGGAGGTTTCTCCAATTATTTTATTAGTTCTTTTTGTATTAATAATTTCTTCTTTTTCTCGTAATAGTTTGATAATTAATTAATTTTTGAATTTATTAAAATTAACTTTATTATCATTATCAATTAATAATTGTCTTAGAACAATTTTGACAGCATGTATATAATGTAAAATAGTTGATAATGATTGTCTTTGAACTACAGACCAGTCACCATCTTGCTAGCCTCAATGCTGCAAGAATACATCATGTCAGGCCAATCGCAATCTTGTGCATGCTCAGGAGTAAACTATAGATTTATACCCTCACAAGCCTCACTCACCTGTAAGACTGTCATTTTTTCCAAAGTTGGTTATTGTACCGCTTCAGAACGTTTTGCACATTGGCAGAGTTACTTATTAACTTAGATACAGAGCTTGGTATTAATAAAACTCAATTCAAGAGAAATCTTCTTTCACTTCTACCTGCCAAGTACTAAAATAGAGCTTGACAGCCTTGTACTTGCCTGATTGGAATGGATTTATCTTTAACATAGTCGATAGCAAACCGCTTGACCGACATATGCCAAAGCTGTTGCAAAGAATTTTGTGTTGAGAAATAATTTTGCAACGATATTGTATTCAGGAGGATCAAGCATACTTCTCTCCAGAGGTATTAGGGGCTCTTCTCTGATTAGCATTGCTACGAAGAGCTCTCCTTCCCTTTTTTGCGCTTCATTTTACAAGCTCATGATTAAATTCTTTGTATTCACTTTGGGAAAAATATATTCTTTTTTTCTTGTCTTGTCTTGTCTTGCCTTGTCTTCTCAGTGACTGCAACATGCGAGTTAATTTTCATTGGAGACTTTCACGCATGCGCATTTGGTGAGTAAATGCTCAATTGGCAAATGATCTTGCATCAATAGAAATTGGGAAAAAATCCTGCCTGAAATGCCGAGGATGCATCCGACTAAAACAGCTGCATTACCTTTTAAGACCTTATGCATACTTGCTTAAAAGCAGCGTGAATTGCACAAGGTTTTACTCAAAATCAGGTTATGAGTCGCGATTAGCTATTGCGAGTTAGGGTAGATTAGCTTTACAAAAGCCTTGGCTTATAATTCATAGATGGTAACTGAACTGCGCAGTATTTGAATGTTGCAGCGGATTCAGAAGTTTATTTGCTGTAGAACTCGTTCTCTTGAAATCACTTGGAAATTCTGTTTGGTAGAAATGAAGTAGATGGCTGACGATATTGCAGATTTTATTTAGTGCTATTTCAAACGAATTAGCGCCCAAAACACTAGCATAATTACCAGAAGTACATACATACAACCATGCATACATACATACATACATACATACATACATACATACATACATACATACATACATACATACATACATACATA
>QQSS02104080.1:0-16656 GCA_003687565.2 Craspedacusta sowerbii
TAGATAACCTCCTTAGCATCCTGCAACAAGTCGATAATCCCAATAACAATAGGCGCTGCAATCAGAATATACTTTTTTAAGTAACGCTCTGAGCAAGCGATGCCACCATGCAAGATGGCTACCACACATGTAAACCCGAACCTTTTCGCCCTGTCTTGTCTCGCCTTGTCCAAGGGCTGATTGAAAACGAGACTAAATTCTGATTGGTGGGACCTCTACGATTGTGGGAAAAAAAATGTCGCTAGCGGGACAAGGGTAAACAATACATGCTCAGCTTCTTGTCTCTGCGACTCCCTGTGACTTGTTGTTATTTTTGTTTAATTAACGGTTTCCGCCTACTCAATTGTAATATCTGTGGAAGGTTTCTTTGCGGCTACAAATTGCGCTGTGTTTGTGTCACTCGCCGCTGTTATCTTCATCGTTATCGGGCTTGTGGCGTGGGGCTCGCTCTGATCGCTATCAGAATTGACAAAGGGTTCTGCGAGGATCGTCTGCCGGCAATCTAAACGCCTTTGTGGTTGCCTGGCATGACGATCCCGATGAATTATCAGCAGGAACCATCTGCCATTAAGATTTAAACTATCGCATCTTGTGCGCTCTATTGTTTTGGACCATTGCGATCGTAAATTCAAGAAGGCTTGAAGTCCAAGAGAAGACGGGTGCCTGCCCGGGTTGCTCGGAGCCCAATCGGTTTTGCGAGCGTCAGAGATTCGCGTGCGGTGCTTTCAAGCTTCTGCAGTCGGTGGCTCCGATTGCCATGTTTTGTCATGGGAGCGAAGATGTCGTTTCTCTGTCGGGGAAAAGGTAGACCTTGTTCTCACGAACGGGAGAAAAGCGAGCAAACTGAAAATCTGCGCTACGTTTCCTTGTTTTCCTGCTTCCCTGCCTTTCGATCCGTAAGTGACGTCATTCTAACCTATGTCTGAATTCATGGCGTCTCGTTCATTTCAATTTCCGTGCGGAATACCTTCTCTATGCATGCCGTACCCTAGTCTCGCGTGATTCAGTGCTCTGGATAAGCACGTGACTCGATCGTGTTAAGTTTAGATGGAGCGTTGCTGGAGGAAGGGCCCTAGCGAGCGAGCAGCAGTTTTGCTGATAAGGCTTATTTTGCTTCGATTGCTGTTCGTTACGATGCTCGCTCCTCCGCCTCTATCCTCGTGCGTATTTCACTTGGCGCGCTCAAAGAAAGGTCTCTTTTGTGAGAAGATTTTCTTGCCGCAAGCTTTTGCCACAGACTTGCTTGTTTATTGGGAGGAAGGGGTTGTTTTTTTTTCTTCTGCGCCTTGCATTTTATCGTTCTTCGACATTCAGGAGGAAAATCCGATTTACCGGCCATCCAAGCAGCATTTCAAGAACCCTGCGTATGCTGGCGCGCAGTAGAATCGGTTTGTAGGGGAATGGTAGCAGCTCAAAAGGTATATATCTCTTACTCCAACCTGCATTTGAGAGAAGGGTTTGCACCTGCCGTGCTCGCAAACGGAAATTTATCGGAGAGATAAGCTATCAATCCTTTGAACGTGTTGTTGTCATAGGTTTAATTAATCATTTTTGTTTCCTTGTATAAAACCGGGTCTGCAGAGAATAGAGGCTGCTGATTTTCACTGCACTTGCTATTCGTAGTCTTGAGCGCTTAAGTATCACCCCTACCTCTCGCTTGCGTCGCTATTTCGTCTGTCGTGGTCTGGACTTGGAACCCTGGTTAGTCTACACTGGCGGCCGGGGGTTCGGTCGTTTTGTTGGTTTGGCATCTGCGGACGAGCCTAGCGCGAGGTGCACGTGACGAATTGCATGAATATAAACGTGTGTGGTTGTTTTTACGAAGTTTAATTGCAAGTTATTGTTCTTTTTGAGTTCTTCTGGTGGAACGTCCGTTACGTGTTGTTGTATCAGGCATGCGAGCATTTTGTTTTCAGCAATTTGTTTAATACCATACGTCGGTGCCGAGTTGTGGCGGGGGGTATATTTGCAATTGCGGTATTATATGTGCGCGCTCGCTACAATTGCCTGCGTCTGTGACATCATGACAGTTTTAGCAGCCCTATACCATGAGTTTCAGGTTGACAGATCATTCCTAGAAGTTGATAATTGACAGAGGCATTTTGCACACAAAGGAAGTGGCGATTTACCGATTGTTTGTATATTAGCGATGTGTGCTCTTGAGGAAGCGGTGATTTACCGATTGTTTGTATATTAGCGATGTGTGCTCTTGATCTCTTTGACTCTTCATATCTTTGAGGAAATTTATTTCTTTGCAAGGCATCTGTTTGTAAAAAGCATCCGTGTTTCCATATTCTTGCGAAGTTGCGAAGCATATGTCGATTCTAGGTTTAGCTGTAATACTCGAAGGATTTTAAACTTTTTATTTGTTGTATTTCTAAATCAGGGAAACTTTTGCCGGGAAAAGAAGTACAAGCGCGAAGTTTTACTCGCGCTGTTAAGAGTTTCGTCTGGCGAGTAGCTGGTCAGAAAACGCGGAATTCGCTGTGCATTGTAATGTAAGAGACTTCTGCTTTAAATTTTAAATGATTTTCTTAAATTCGCCCATGGCAAACGCGGCCATGGCCGGTGTTGGGTGGATGTCCGCTTCGTTCCGGCCTGTGGTTATTATATTTTTTTGACTTGGCATTTATGCTTGCATTTAGGCATTTTACCGATGTGATCTTTTAGAATAATAAACTTCTTGATGCAATCATTCATGAGAATTTCATTGACATCTTGCGGGGAAATTGTGCGATCAAAAATGCAGGTGTATTTTTTTTTTTACCCTCCCCTTTCCCCTTCTTTTGTCTGCGCAATAAAAGCGGCGTGCGCAAGGTGCCATCCTCTGCGCTGCTCCGTGATCTTTTAACTCCCGTGCCTTGGTGAAGTGATGCCAAGCTTGTCGTCTGGCCGAGCAGTAAGGGTGGGCAGGTACACGCTCGCACCAAGTGAACGCATTAAATATGCACAACGTGAGTTGAGCGACGAATCCGCATGCGTGTTGGCGATTCGACGTGAAGTTGGCCATATTCGGAGTGGGTGCGAGGTCAACAGAATTCAACGAAATTCTCTATGAATAAAAAAGGATGAGTCGAGCGCCTTGTGTTTTTCAATGTGGGTATATATGCTGACCGCATGTTTCAATTCAAGGAAGTTCTTGGATGGCATGAGTTAACTTGACGGAGATTGCAATTTCTCTTTGTAAGCTTGTTTTGACCGTCTTCATAGAATTTCCGTGATTCTACAAATGCCCGACTGTAAAAGAACCCATCACCGCTTTCTACAACGGTTCTCATGGCGGCCCCAACTGTTCTGTTTGCTACGGAGAGAGCCGTATCGCCCTTATCTCCAGCGCATGCTTACAGAGGTCCTGATTTAAGTCGACCAGACGTAGGCGAAGGTGAATTTGATCCACCTGGAAAGAGCACTTCTTTCACAGAAGACTTGCGTAGCAAGTTCTACTTTCAAGAAGATATTCAAAGATCACATTCCCCTGTCTATGATGGCCCTCTTGAACAACAGCCAAAGAAATCGTTGATCGATAGATATTTACTTTTGTACAAAGGATTCTATTTCTTATTCTTTGGAGCTGTGGGATCTTTATTTCCATATTTAGCAGTGTTTTATAAGCAACTGTTCCTATCTGCACAGCAGGTGGGATTTCTCATCGGCGTGCGTCCTTTCATTCAAATGATTGCGGGGCCGTTATGGGGCGCTTTGGCCGATACTTACAATGTTAGAAAGTTAATCCTTCTCATGTCGATTTTAGCCTGGCTTGGGACAAATTACAGCATATCGCTCGTAAGTCAAAACCCCAAGTCTCCATCGTGCATAGGCAATCTGTCTTTCTTGCGACTCCCAGAATATGGTCGAGTGCGCCCTGAAAAACCTGGCTTTAGAGGCGACTCGTCTCGAGTAGATTTGTTCGGAAGGACTCACGAGCACGTTTCACACTCGCATTCGCTTGAAGAAACTGAGGAAGTAACATTCCCGAATTCGTCGAGCTCTACCGATAGCGATGGCATGCGCGACGGCGATTCAAGCGCTGCGGACGGCGATGTGGCGAACTCTCATCGACAAGTCATCCGAGGAATCGACTACACTTCGACCAGGAAGGATGACGACGTGTTGGATCAGTATCCACAGGGCATCAACCTCACCGCCGGAGAAGACCTGTTGGGTCGGTTGTCACACTCGAAAACCTTTTTTCATTCATACACGACTTGTATGGTATCTATAGGCAATCTCCTCGTGCATCGCTTGTAGGGGAAGTGGACCTCGATGACTTGAAAAGCAGCTACTCTGACTTTAGGAGCATGCAGTTCGGCCGCGTTTGTCATGCATGCGGAGGTGTGTGTAAGTCGACTGAACGAGCGTTGCTTCTGTTTGCAGGGATTCAGCGCCTGCTGGCGGCTGACGAGCTGGAGGAGGAGTTCGACTCGTTGAACATGGACGACGACTACCCCTGGCCCATCGACGCGATTGAAGGGCCGCGAACCAAGGAACAAAACGAAAATGGAATGCTTAACAAGGAGGCTTCGCGCATTTTCTACGTCCTTATTATTCTGACCGTGTTCGGAACTGTGCTCGCTTCGCCAGCTGCTACTCTAGCAGATACGGCAACACTACAAAATTTAGGTAAGGCACTGCTTCGGTTGCTAAACGAGCCCTTGCCAACGTAATACTTTCCCTCTAGAGCGAATGAGTATCATTGCTAATCATAAGTTCTGAGAGTGCGGGAGATAGATTAACATGCTCGGATAAAGTCTGAATTGAGTCGAAACTAGTCCTTTGGAAGAATTTCAGCATTGAGAAAGTGTTCGAGCATTTGCGCCGTTCTTTATGATGGTTTGATTAGAAACGCTTTTCGATCAGTCACATGGCAAAACTTTTGTAACTTATTTTAGGAGAGAAGCCTTATCACTATGGTCAACAGAGACTTTGGGGTGCATTTGGTTGGGGCCTGTTTGCTCTGATAGTTGGGATAACCGTTAGCAGTATGCAAGACTCCAACCTGTGCTTAAATCCTCGCCACGTGGACTACATTCTATCTTTTTATGTTTACGCTGGCATGATGGCACTAGCGTTCATTATGGCTATCTTCTTCAAGTTCGACCCCGTGGAAGACAGAACCGGATATTCAGAGTCACTTTGGGAGGCGGTGCTGATGTTCAGCGATTGCCAGCATGCGTGCTTTGTGTTGACACTTCTTTCGTCGGGGGCTGCCATGGGATTCATCCATACTTTCTTGTTTTGGCACTTGCACGACCTTGGTGGCACGCAGTTTTTATTCAGCATTGTTGCTGGAGTGCAGTGTGTGTCCGAGGTATTCATGTACTTTCTGTCGGGCTACCTAATCCTTAACATCGGCTGGGACAGCGTGTTTTATATCGGCCTCTTGGCGAATGTGCTGCGGCTATTCGCATACGCTGTCATACAGCAGCCTATGTACTCTGTGCCAATCGAGATTCTGCAGGGTGTCAGCTCTGCGTCTATATGGACCGCAGCGATTTGCTATATTGGTCTCATACCCGGAGCGCAAGTGACTCTTCAGGCTTTGCTTCATGGCATATACTGGGGCCTTGGTCATGGCGGGGGAGGTATTCTTGGTGGAGTTCTGGTGACGTACATAGGCTCAAATGCGACTTTCATAGTATACGGGATAGTTTGCTTAATAAACCTTGCAATTCTTGTTGTTATTAAGTACTGGAGTAAGATCATGGAGCTGATGGGCAGTTACACGTACGTGGAAAACATCCCAGCAGGGACTTACATCCTTAGAAGTAGCCAACCTCGCTCTGGCATGTCCAGCTTACAGAGTAGGTAGCGCCCAGATCGTTTGGTTTGAAATGGCAATCTCGTTATTTATATAGTTACTATCTATTACAAAGGGTGCTTTAGCATGCCATGCCTATACATGTACAGCTTTTAAAGGGAGTAGACGTAAATATGAAAGTTCTGGAGTACCTCATGTTTCGACAAAACATGTGTTTTATGAGCGATTGTTCAGTTTTAGCGAACGGATTTTGATCGCTCGGATGTTCGTCTAATAGCTGCGTGCAGCATTTGTTTTGTCTAGCCTTGCGGCGTGTCCAAGGATAAGGTTTTGCTTTCCTCATAAATTTTGCCAACCTTTTCTTTGTTTCTGCCTCGTTGTAAGAAGTGTCTCGCATTGCTACAACTTACTTGTCCATAGTTTTGAATTACTAAGACCTCGTCGCATTTTTTGATTTTGCTGCTGCTGCGTTTGCCATGCGAAAGTTGAATCGTTGTCGACTTGATTTAAGTCCGTTGTTGCCAAAAGCATTATGTCACGTTGAGCCAACCCCTTGCTGCTTGTTGCCAACTCGCAGTAGAGCCGAGTAGTATATTCGGATCGTGGATGACAGATTATTAGTGCTATTATATATTCCCTGTTGTTTGTTAGGGACCAAAGGTTACAAAATGCTTATCGGGTTGTTGACCTCCTCTCTAGATAGATAGATTCACGAGCCTTGCTCCGATATGTCACCGTATTGAACGCTGTTAACTCTCGGCAACTGCACCTGAGCTTCCCACATTCGTCGCTGGGCTTGTTCCTGAAGAGCGACTCAAAAGCAGAATGGAGCTTTTATTATATATCCGCAAAGATTTATTTAGTATATGCAACTGCGGGATGCCTTGCCAAATATGCGTGAGTTGTAAAATGATGAGGTATTAGCGTTGAAAAGCGAATTGATAGGACATTTATATACCAAGAGTAGGGTTAGCGAAGAGCCATGTATAACTTCAACATTCAGTAGGCTTGTTTGTAAAGGGATGACTAAAATGACGCCACTGCTCCATGTCGACCATTCCTTTCTTTTACTGGAAGCTTTAATTTCCTGTGCTAGGCACTCGTTACGCAGCATCAGCAGCTCACTTCGGAAGTCCTTGTTCGAATACCTTCACAAAAATATATAAGCATGCAATTCAAAGTCAATGGAGTACGCTCCTATGGGGAACTCCACCAACTCCAAATAGCGAAACTGCACACAACGCTAGCAGGGCGAAAGATAAAAATGAGAAGTTCACGTTGCACTTGGTTTTTGCAGCCTTCAACGTCGTGCTTTAGAGCTTTTTCTCTTCTCTCAGTTTTGCTATCTCCAGAATCAGGCTACAAAGTAGCAGAATTGAGAAACACCACCAGCGGCTGGCTTAGTAATACGAGCAAGCTTAAAAACTAAAGACGCACTTCTTGGAGTGATCATATGTTTACAATGGCCAGCTAACTACAGGAACCACGACTAAACAGAATTGCTAGAAAGAGTAGATCAAATAAACAAGAAAAATGAAAGAAGAAAAAAGCGAATCTCTAATCTGGTAATGGAAGGCTCCGGGCTATCCCTAAACGCATCCTAACAATCTACATCACCGCAAACACTTGAAGAATCCATCTAAGAAAGGTACTAACCACGCTGTTTAAATCACGTCTGAGCTTCAACATCTTCGTGTACAAAGCTTTATCATTTTTCCGATTCCGGAAATCAAAGTGTCATGCCGGATCAACTAGAGCGAGCCATCAGCAAGCTAGTAAGCTTCTAAGAGGATGTACCCAGAGCAAGAGGACCCTAACGCCATGCAAGGGAACGCCCTAAGCGAAGAGAAGAAGCATTCTACACAAGTAGCATGTGATATTCCTTTCTGGTCTGCATTTTTTCAACTCAACATCTGAAAGGCACGTGGGGGTTGTGCAAGGCACGGCCTTCGTTTTTCTCCATGCGCACCGCTGGTGCAAGCAGTGCCCATTCATGAAGGAATGAAAAATGAGGATAAGCCAATCCCCAAAAAACAAAACCAGCTTTCGGTCACCATCCATAGCAACGGTGGTGCTGATGGCGATCAAAAGAGCCGAACAAACGGAACACACAGCAGAATTTAAGCACATTAAAAAATTCTGAGTTCTCTTTCCAAAGCGTCTCGCAGAGCAAGAGCACCGTAAACCGAAGACGAATATGGTATAAGCCTAAAGATACTTTAAACACTGACACAAGCTAGCACAAGTACTCGCACACACAACGGGTACACGCACGATGAAGCAAAACCCTTCTGAACATAAATATAGACAGAGAAACAAGACCAAACCTTCGAAGCGTGCACTCGTTATCAAGTTTATGCATCAATAAATGACAAAGGAATGCTCAGCATATATTTAAAGAAGTTAGTATTCGCTGAAGAAGAGAAACAATCTTCAATTACATGTTGTTATTATGCGATAATCCTCTTAAATACTCCAACACGTTATCTCGGAGCATAGTTCTTCTCCTTGCTTAATATTAGCTGGCCAGCCTCATCGTAGCGCCTGCGCTTGTGACGTGCAGCGTAGCCTCCCACAAATCTTTCATAGTCGGCGTCAAAGCCCTGTTGTATCTTCTTCAGCAGATTGATGAATGTCTGTAGGTTTGGATGGGCCACTCCGAATACCACCTGCAGGTTTCTATGACGAGGCTCTGTGAAATTGTTCGTACGATCGCTACCATCCAGTGTGTCCAGAACATCCATCCATCCAGAACATTACTGGGCAAACAGAACATTACTGGGCAAACAAATTTGTAACCACGCTGGGCCAAAATCACGAAGACTTGGCTAAACAGTGGTGGTACCATGCGAAGCATTCCACCCATGAAAATTTCTCGCATCTGATGGCTCCACATTTTGTGACATGCTCGACCAAAGATAAGCGTTCTGCTCTCATCCCCAACCCTGGAGCAAGCCAACAAAATCCCTCTCGGGATCCCGTTTGTTTATCGTATACTTCTCGGCACAAACGATTTTCAATCGTGAATGCAGAGCTGGAACTGTGGCTGCTGCTGACGCCGCTTGCGGGCAACAACTTATCTCGTAGCATTAATGTTCGGAAGGAGACCTAGCGCCGCCATCGACGCTCCTTTGATAGTCTCTGATGGAACTTGCGACGGCGTCTCCATTGTTGTATCTGCTCGTCTTTTCATGCTGGTCATAATCGCGGCTACTTCTACTTCGCCGGGTTCCCTATCTCGCAGCAAGAGTGGTTTCTCCGCAAAGAATGAAATTCTCCGTTAGGATGTGCCCAAACTCTCCCCTTGAAACCGTGATTTTTATTTCCACACCGTCAATAAACGAAGCTGCCATCAGTGCTTTCCTTATCTTTCACACAGGGGTATCCATTGGCGTACTTGTTATTACCACGTTGTGACTTTACATCTTGACCATCCATGATAGTGACGAGATCCTAGGTCTAGCAAGGGTGTCTTTAACTAGAGCAATATTGCGAAGGATCGGAGCTCTTGCTTTTTATAATTGTCGTTGCAAATTGCTGGCGACGTGTTGAGAAAGAAGTGTTGGTATTAAAACTTGCAATATGCGGCAACCATTATGGAAGAGCATTGCTCCCTCAAGTGGATTCCGATTATTATGGCCCTTGCAGCAATCGGATTCACTTGATACGGGAAGGTAAGATTGGAACTAGCATATCCTTCGAGCTTGTTCCCTTGTGTTTATGCAACTTGCTCTTGCTGGCCGGGTATGATCGCACTTATTACTTATTGCTACCAACTTGCATGCGGGACAATGCAGTTTTTGTTATGTTAAGTTTAAAATGCGTTTCTAACGAATTTCTCAAGATTACGCTTCTGTAAACATTAGGTTACGCTTCAATAGCCAAACTAAACAGAAAGCGACTCGATAAGTTTCCTTGCTCGATTTTCAGTGATAAGAATATTAAACGTGGGGAAATTTATGAAGTCTTGGGGCAAGTATGGCTTGAAAAGCTCCTGTCGTTATTGATGAAATAATATTATCAGACTATTATTCGACACTGTAAAGCATGGGAAGAAAATAGAGCTGAATATAGCATCAAAAGTGCCCAGAAAACTGTATGATAAAAAAAAATCATGTTCAGTGCAAATTAATGCAAAGACTAGGACACAGTCTTTTATCAATCCTTACTAATTTCAGACCATGTTTTATCGATTAAAAGGCCTTAAAAAATTGATGGTCTGCTAAGGTAGCAGGTTTTTATTTTCGTGATTTATACTGCACAATACTCAACCATCCGCATCTTAATTAGAGATCAGTGGCCGCATCGCAACACCAACACCCATTACGGTCTTGAGCATTTACTTTCCAAATGTAGCCTCGATTACGCAGATGGCGCCCAGATGGGTAGTCCAAAGTTTGGCTGTCGTCCAGTTGGGCATCGTCCAGTTCGGGTGTAGCCGGTTTCGGGGGTTTGGATTATGGGCCGCTGAGCTTCGCCATATATGCACTGAGCTGAAATTCCTCTCTGGAGATGGTGCTCCTAAAAAATGACCATACTAGTGCAGGTAAGTGAAGCAGCCAAAGAAGAAAATTAGAACGGATTATTTTCTGCGCGCTTATTTTGTGCATACCCATGGACAGCTGAGATTGCTTGAGGTCCTGAATCCTTAGAGCTCCTGCTATCGTATAAAGTATGAAAACTAACAAAATATTCAATCTCTTTTGCATACAGCGCCAAAAAGATCTAAAACTTAACCAATATCTGATTCAATTAGCTTGCTAATTTTAGCCTTTTAGTAATTAACAGTCTCTCTCTTGCTAGCTATTGATATGACTTTTTTGAACATTCATGCTGCCTCTCAAAAAATATAAAGAAACTACAGTAACATTTCCCCGAGATGGGCACATTGTCTGATAGTCTATCTTGTCTTATTTACGTTTCTTATGTACATGTTGATTGATCATACTATCGCAGCAGCAACAGCAGCAACTAAACATAGAAGACTAAGTGTTGTGTATCGATGAATAATGGCTTATTGTACAAAACTAGGATCTTGCAGGACTGTTATTTATGCTAACTTACGTTTATGTTACTAAGTGTTATGTGAAAATTGGAGCTGATGACGGAATTTTTGAAATTGGATAGCGACTACGTGTCTACAAATGCTGTTTTCGAGTCCAGCGAACTGGATCGCGTGCTGTCGAAGTATAAAAATCTGTATTCAAGGAAAATGGAGAAGTTAAGGGGAGCTCCTGTGCATCTAACTTTGCGGGAAGGAGCCCAGCCCAAATTTTCCAACTCGAGGCCAGTTCCGTATGCATTGTTGGAAAAAGTCGAAGCTACCTTGGCTTGCGAAGAAGCAGATGGCATTTTAGAGCCTATCGATTTCTGGGAATGGGCAAATCTGGTTGTTACAGTTGTGAAACCGAACGGTTCTGTGCGGTTATGCGCAGATTTCAAAGTTTCTCTCAACCAGGTGCTAGAAGTGGAGCAATATCCGATGCCTACGGCGCAGGATCTGTTTGCAAAGCTGCACGGTGAGGAAAAATTCACAACTTTAGATATCGTGGGTTCAACCAAATTGAGATCGATGTAGAGAGCTAGAAATCATGTGTTACTAACACACATAAAGGGGTGAAGCGGTACAATCGATTGATGTTTGGGATCGCTAACGCGCCAGCATTGTTCCAGCGTCGCATCGAAGAAATCCTAAGTGGATGCAATGGAGTTATGAGTTTGGATAGAGTTATAGAGTTTGAGCATTTAGTAATAGAGTTTGTAGCATTAATTTATGACGTGATAGTCACTGGAAAGGACGACGAAGAGCATTTAAGAAACCTAGAAGCGGTTTTGAAGCGATTGGATGAGCAGGGTGCAAAGCTCAACAAAGAAAATGCTTGTACAAGCAAGATTCGGTCGAGTATCTTGGTCACATTGTTGACAAGAATGGCTTGCGTTCGTCTCCGAAGAACACGGAAAGGCTACTGAAAATGAGAATTCCGGGAAACGTCACCGAACTTCAAAGTTTTCTGGGTAAAGTTAATTTCTACCGCAATTTCATACCAAAAATGACTGTGACCGCTGCACCATTGTATGCGTTATTGCGAGCGGAAGTTGATTAGAAGTGGACAGCAGAATATAGGGACAGTTCGAGAAACTGGGAGCCGAGATTGCTTCAGAATCGTGTTTGGTACATTATGATCCGAAATTGCCGGTGGCTTAAGCTACGGATGCATCTTCAGTCAAGATTTCAGCTAGTTTGTCGCGCAGATACCCAGACGGTTCGGAACGTCCGATTAGTTTCAAAGCTATGTCGCTTAACGGAACGGAGACAAAATTCTCCAAAATCGACAAGGAAGCGTACGCAATAGCTTTTGGTGTCAAGAAATTTCACCAATACCTCCTTGGTCACAGTATATCTTGGTCACAGATCATTAGCCTTTAACTGAGATTTTCGGTACAAAAGCAGGAATTCCGGTTCTTGCAGTCAGTCGTCTTCTTTGGCGGGCATTATGACTTGCAGGGCTTCATTACGATATTGAATATGGTACGTCAAAAGCGAACGCAAACGCAGACGAATTGTCTAGATTGCCGGATCCGACGACGGAGTCTGAAATGGACAAAGATGCAGAAGAAGTTCATTTTGCTTTGCAGGAGCAATTCGAAGAAATGCCGATTTTGCTGAAACCGGTCGATACTGTACATGATAGTGTATTGGATGCAGTGATTCTCTACTGCAGAAAAGGATGGCCAGCACAGGTTGCGGAAAATTTACGGGCATTTTCGCAGAAACGGAACAATCTGTCGGTCAAATTCAATTGCCTTTTCTGGAAAGGAAGAGTCGTCATTCCTCGAGTTCTTCGGCTGAAGTCTTTGGATTAGCTGCATGTGTCGCATCCAGGTATAGTCGCTATGAAAAGTAAAGCTCTAAGATATGCGTGGTATCCAAACATGGATGAATCAATCGAAGATGTTATTCAAGATTGTGTTCCATGCGGGTTGAATCAAAACAATCCATCAAAACAATTCGTCAAACAATGGCCGAAAAAGGATGAGCCGTGGGAACGTCCACACTGATTTTGCCTGGGCATTCATGAACAAGAATTGGTTAATTATCGTCGATTCTTTCAGCAATCGGCCGGAAATTTTTAAATTAAAAGCAACTACAACGAAGAGACAGTCAACCGTTTAGCCACAGTTTTTCCTCGTTTTTGTTTCCCGAAAACTTTAGTTTCTGACAGCGGAGCAGCGTACATTTCAGAAGAATTTGAATGGCTTTGTGTTGTAAACGGGGTCAATCACATTTTAACTCCTGTTTATCATCCGCAATCCAATGGAGAAGCGGAGCGAATGGTCGAAACGTTCAAGCATGCAATGAAGGTTGTACATGATGATTCTACGAACATTCATTGCACCTTAATGGAATTATTAATTCAATATCGATCAATGCCGTTATCGTCAAACGGGAAAACGCCAGCGGAGCTTTTCATGTCAAGACGCATTAGACCGAAGATAGATTTATTGCAAGGGTCAAAGTTTATTAGGGAGGAGGAGCCAGAACAACAAGGGAAATTTGCAATTGGAGATCTAGTTTGCATCCGAATGTGGTGGCATATACAAAAAATGAAAATCGGCGGCAATCACGATACGCCTGGGGAAGCTGATGGAAGCTGACAAAAAAGGATTGCATTCGCAAGCTACGCACGGGAAGCCTTTTATCTACAGTTGTCGCATTTTCAGAGTTTTGTATTGTCTGTAGGGATGATAAATTCAAGGCCTTAAATATCCAGGAAAGCCTTCTCATTGAACGTGATTGCCCTACTTTGAACATTCAGGGTCAGTCATACCCTTTAAGCTGTTTCTATAGTTCTGTAGTTTTCCTTCTTCTTGCATTTTATAAAGTTGTCTTAAATGTTTTCTGTTTGTTCATGGCCTGAAGATGACAATAGATTTTGTCGAAATGATGTGAATATATATATATATATATATATATATATATATATATATATACTCCGATTTTCATGCACCTGCTGGAGGCTTAAAGCTTTCTTAGCTGCGTGGTGATACAAGCTATATCGCTGAGTTTCCTAAGACAAATATATCAACCAACACGATGTTGCTTAACTTTTGCCAGCGCCTTCCCTAAGTCGTGTTGACGTATGTTTAACGAACCCTAAACCAATCACGTTTAAATCCACGAGGATCGGATCAAAATTTTCTTGGCCATCTTACCACAATAGAATTCATTTTCATCATAGGCTATACTCATTACTCAACCCTTGAATAAAAATTTTGAGCTGTCTTGAAGTGCTTGGAGCTTCCCATTCCATAGTGCATTTCCACCATTGCGTGCAGTTTGCGGAACGCGATATTCATGACGTCACCACATGGATCGTTGTATGTTCAGCCGTTATTGCTTAAAACCAGCAAAGTATTTTATACTTAATCAGGCAGAACCTCCAACAGCCCAATTCATCTAGTGGAAAGCTTGCAGGCAGTAGAGCATTTATATGAAACATGCTGAACCTCCGGCACCGAATTCAGTTAGGGGACGCCTTGAAAGAAGAACATTCATACTTAAACATGCAGATCCTGCGGAAGCCATACTTACGTAGGGGAAGGCTTAGAGGCAGTAGAACAGTTATACTTAAACATCAGATCTGGATCTACTCCAGACCTGGAGAAAGGTAACTTCAAAAAGGCTGGAGAGATACTAGGTAACGATTGGATTCAGCCTGTCATTGACGGCTTCAACGTACACTGTATCGAACCACCCTGCATCACCACCATACCGTAAGCTCCCACTGTATATTTTATTTGAAACATGTGCAGCAGTCGAGTATTTAGTGCGGGGTTTTTACGTACAACGATAAAACCTGCTGAGAGCAGAGTTAAGCCAACTACAAACACGTGCGTCCCAATCGGCTCTTCCTGTTCCACAGCACCTATTCAATTCATGTATATCACAGGCCATGCCAACCCGTTTCGATATTCATTACATGAAAACACGATTAAAGGGGCATGTATACAAGCAGTCAACCAACAAGGTGCACAACTCTGTGCGTGGCAATCCACTTGCTACCACTCGTACGAAACGTACGAAGGCTTTTATGGCACGTCGATGAAGCACTATACTAACCATTATCTGACAAAAAAAAGTAATAACTGGCTCAGAAATGATCGCAAGCGACTGGCGCTCTGCCTTGGAGCAGGAATAATAAAGACAAAAACATGGCGCGGACAAATGACGAAGCGCTTTCAAAACAAAACAAAACATTAGCAGATGCAATGCTGAGGTCAATTAATCCATACAAAAAAAAATTACTCCACCTCGACTACATTTCCGATTTAAAAAATAGTCCAACCAACAGCAGCGTTCACTCGATTTAATATACCAATCTCGAAGACGTGAACAACCGCTGACCAAGAAACTAAGATGATCGGATCATTCGCGTACCTCCCAGGACGAGAGGGACCTTCTGGCAACAGCCGACGACACAAGACGCCGCGGAACATTACAAATAACGCGAGCGAGGCGAAATCAAGCAAAAGAACGGCTCAAAAAGAATCCAAAAATAGAGTTCTAAAAAATCACAGCAGTCAAAGTGGCCTAATCGGTTGAAACATGTAAGAAAATCAACGCTCAATCATGGCCAGAATTTAACCAATACTAAAATGATTCGAAAATGCAGGCAGCCAAAAAAACACTAACAAAAGTCATGGCAAAGCAAGCTTCTTTCTTCTACTGTCCTTCTGAATCCGCCAGAATGATGCGGAACGAGAAGGGCAAGAACTTGCTACCGGAACCGCGATAAAACTTGCTGTTGAACTCAACCCTATGAAAAGATTTAGAATAGTACAAAAATGAATTGGAGCTATTCTCTGCAAGTTTGCAGCATAAACACAAAGCACTTGCGAACTCATAGAGCCATTACCATAACAAACATTGTCTGACGGAAGATAACTTGAGATAAAACGGTTTCCGAATCAAGGAAGAACATCAGTAGGAATACAGAGCCAACACTATGGCCCAGCCACACGAGAAGATAATAGATCGACAAACCAGTGAAGACGGAGAGTGTGTAGGAAAGCAGAAAGTCCCTCCATGATCAGCAAAATCGCGACCGTCAGCACTAAAATAAATTTAGCGTTTTTGCAAAAGACGTTTGATACAACTACGCAGTTTCGTACTGAGCTGACTTCTCACCCGGTACGAAACTAGCAGAACCGCGCATTCCTGAACGTTGCCAATCTTTGAAATACCAAACGATTAGATTTTCCCTTTTTTTCAACAGGGTACAGGGATACATTAAAAAAAAACAGCAACAACAACAACAAAAACAACAACAGCGCGAACAACAACTTAAGCACTCACCGGCCCAAAACGAAAATATAACGAAGATCATAATGAAGCCGATCACACCCTTTGCACCAAGAGCCATCTTGAAAACCATGCTCCACAAGACTTCTGACAGTTGCGCATGTGCAAGACTTAAGGCCCACAGACGCAAATACGAGGCTGTATTGGAAATGCAGCCCAGGCAATACTCAATGGTGTGGATGGCTTGGTGGATAAATACCTGAACACCAAGCAGAGATTATCGAGCCAATGCACAAATATAGATAGAGGTCATCTATCCGCCCTTCTATATACACAAAGATTCCACACGCCACGCACAAATCTTTACATACATGCAAAGATACAAACATACATACAAAGATACAAAGATACATACATACATACATACAAAGACACATTCATACATACATTATGATGGCTGTCGACTCGTCAATCGAGTATGACCATTGCTGGCAAGCCCAGTTTTTCCATACGCTTGCGGGAGCGGCAATGACTTTTGAATCCAGCCAGAGACTTGAAAACAATTTTGCAATGTCGGCAAACGTGCTTGTCCGTG